>JARJLF010000302.1:0-240297 GCA_029378395.1 Mycena leptocephala | reverse complement strand
TTCTTTCTGTTACTCGTTCGCTTGAAAAGCATTTCGTTCTACACGGTGGAAGTCAAAGTCAGACTGGGATACGTGCGAACACACACCCTTCCACCGCTTTTTTTCTTGACTATCTTTTTCTATAGGCGGGGGACTAGAGCCTTATTAGCGCTCGGTTATCAATTTCCCTGCACGAAAGCGCACCCGAAATGAAAACTCCTTTACTACTGGCACTTGTCACCTGGGTTTCACGGCCAAAAAAAGAAAAGTCCCAAATGGTATACATACATACATACGGTGGCGGAAACCTCCATATATTGTATCTTTAATTAGGTTTCGGGCGAGGGGTTCCAACTGTTGAATGAGTCTAAGATAAATTGCATTTAGGCGCTGAAAATCTATCGCCGTCGAGTAAGCATGCAAAGCGCACCCGAGATGAAGCTCCTTTCCGCGCACAATATCGACCTTGGGGACGGTGGCGGGAGGTCTAAATTCGAAATACTGTACTCCTAATCCTAAAGTCTGTCAATGAGACCGTCGAGAGCGGAGAGCGGAAGCGGAGAACATACGCTTCATCGACCGACGCTTGTTCGACACCCTGGGTAGTCTATAGCCATACTCGTACGCATAGTTCGTAACTTGGTTCGAGTTTCACCTTTGTCTTTCCTCACACTTATGCAGCGCTTAGGATTCGACCCTGACTGTTAACGTTGTCCGCGTCGGAAGCGGAGACCTAAACAAGGATATGAGATGATATGTCGAGCGTATACGGTCGTAAGGGTGAAGTTTCACCTTCGTCTTGTTCTTGTCTTAATCCGTATCCAGTACTTCGTGGTTTCTGGTTTCCACCTCTGTTCGCCCCTGGCTGTACGTTCTCGTTGTCGAGACCTAAATATATTATAACTTAGCTGTTATATGATTGAATGATATGTCGACGTAGCCTATGTTCTCCGCGTGACGAGAGCCTCCGTCGGAACAAGGGAGGTTAGACGGAACCGAGGTGAAGAGGGTTTGTCGAATAAACCTGGAAGACAATGATGAGCTGAACTCGGCGCGGAAAATAGCTCACAAGGCATAATGTAACGTACCTCCGACTGCCGACTTTTGATTTTGGTGGTAACAAATACAACGGACTCCGGGAAACTGCCAGTGACCGCACGATGTGAGCCCCGTTCGTTCGCGCAGTAGTCTGAAATTACCCGATACATCTATGGACAGGTACCGCATCCGGAGACTACACCGTGGCGTCCAAGTCAAAATCCAATACCCTATAAACTTCAAGGTGTCGTGTCGAAGAAACATAAACCTGGAAACGAGGGATAAGATGAACTCGACGCGGAAATAGTTCATGAGGCATGAGGCAAACATACCTCCGCTTCCCGATTTCGAGACGACACGCACACTCACATAAGGCCCATCTAGACTCCAGACTTCAACATGGACACTGGAACGAATTTATCAACATCGATATGACAGTAAGTATGAGGAGAGCACGGAACCTGAATGCTAACCGCAGGGACAGGAGCCACCCGCCACTGTACCCAATCTCGCTAATAGTGCTGAGAAAAAAACTTAACGCGGGTGTCGAACAAAGGTGGTCCTCGATGGAGACCGAGATGGATGGGGAAACTCCTTGTACATTCAGGAGACCCTTCGTCGCGATCTATTGACGGAGACTTTCTTGAAAACGTAAGTTCGCAGATGGAACGAAGCAACTTGACGCGAGGGTGGAAGTCGAATAAATCAGCTCCTGGATGGGGACCGATTGAGGTGTGTACAGAAACCCGCGTTCAAGACTCAGGAGACTGTTCGTCAGTTCAGGACATGGTGACTGCTGGAATTGCGTTCGCAGCCGGGGATGACGAGACGACGGCTGCAGAAGATAACCCGCTAACGAGGCTCGCACGTCTATACGCACTGCAAGTTCAGAGGCTTAGAGGACTGAGCGCGGTGGCCATAAAACTACTTGTTTGACGACAACCTTGGAAAGGCTAAAGCACACCTCGCCTTGGGTCGCGCCTTCAGACTTTGGCGCGGAGGAGGTACCGGGATTTCAGCGGGCTAGCGCGACAGGGTATCTGGTAGTAACAGTCTAGATGAAAGCAGAGCCAAAGCTGATGGCACGGATTCCAAGTGCTGAAAAAAGCTTCAGAACGGAAAGGAGAGAACGCTTCGGCGTTTGTTTGGTCCGGACGTGATCAGCAAATATCACCGTTACAAACAAGGCACATCACCCGCCCCCATCTTTGGCAACATTTCACGGTAAAATGCACGCGACAGCAGTTGTGCGGCGGATATATTGGGGGATAATGCATAATGAGGAACTCGATGTTAGTGGACCCACACGGGCCCGGCCCATCATTCCTTCTCATCACTTGCTCTGCTCATCACCCGCCTACTGTAGTAATCTGACCAAGTGTTCACAATTTTTGGAATTTTCTCTCACCGAAATGGCCGACAAATTTCCTTTTGAATTATCGTGTTTTTCAAGCACATCAAAAAAAAATTGGGGGTCACCGTCACCTGGACACTTGGTCGGATTACTACAGTAGTTAGACAATCATTCCCGCCTCAGAGATTGCCATTCCCCGGCGGGTACAACGCGGTTACGATCTGTTCCCTTATTCACTAAAGTTAGGAGCAGGGCAGACATAGACTCTGCTAGCATTGGGTCGCGTGGAGATATTTTTTTGAAGCGAGAGAATGATAGTATGGACCCACAGACCGAGTATCACTGATTGTGGCCACATAACAATATACAATAGGTTGAGACGTCGGAGGACGTCGGACGATCGAGTATTTTAATTTATCCCCAAGCAAATGGTTTGGGGTAAGTAGGGAAGGATGAGGGTCGCCGTGATCTGCAAGACTGTAAACTTTAACTCACCAAAATTTAATCTTTGAACCATTCACAGCTCATTTACAGGCCGGGGCAAGCCGAACGATGTGAACTCGAAGCGGCGCCTAGATTGTCTCGTCTCGCGATCAACTATAGCCACAGTAGCACACACTTAGTAGTGCAATCATGAGATAATTACCGGCAAGACGAGTCAGAGAGCGTCGACCAGGATCGAAAAAAAGTGAATATGTGAAACTAGAACAGAGTGACTCACATCTACTCACGCGGCGCGCATTTAGAGTGGCCACAGGACCTTATAAGTACTTTAATCCAAATGAGATATCTACCCGACGAGCCGAGGCCCATTCATGCGTAGGCTCCTGTATCGCTGTATTGACGACTGCACACACAAGTACTTGTATTTAACAATGGTCATTAATTTAGCAAGACTCTGAGCCTCGATCAAGATCGAGTTCAGTTCCGCCTGTGAATTCACACCTGTTGAAATTTCCGAGCCCTCGATACTTATAATGGTGATGAGTGGCCACCCCACCAGCTCGACAGTCAGCCCAGTAGAGCGTTAGCAAAATTATGGTGTAGAGACGGGATGAATGAATGGATTATTGAATTAAATGGAAGATTGCATAAGTGAGCGGAACGACGAACGTTCGATGAATTTCTGGTCCCGTGGCGTATCTATCGTTCTCTACCACCAGAAATTAACCAGCGGTGAATGATCGAACCGACCCTCTGGAGGCATTTATAGGTATTCTTGGTGATGGCCGCGAACAGGATATTTTTGCTTGGGACGACGACGACGATCTCTCTGTCAAACCCTCACAAAGAACTGTGCCATCATTATCCATTGCGCACTGAAGTTTATTGATTTATTACCTCATACAGTAATGTCAACAGTTTCTCCGTAGCCACGGCCCTGCATCGCGTCGTAAATGCGGGGATTGAACATGGTGTTGAACTTGCCATTTTGAGCCATGGAATCACGATCGGCGGGTACGGCATGCTCGATCCCACTCGATCTTGATCGGTGCTCGACATCTAGGCGCTGCGAGATACACGGAGCGAGCGGGGATAAGAGTGGCCTGTCGAAGAATCCATGAACAAGGGTGCATACGGAAATTGTGGACGACTCACAAGGTCACCGCTAATTTGAAAGAAAGAAATTGAATTAATTATTTTTCTTTTAATTCCACGCGGCAGAATCGCTGCGATTGACGGATGTATATGCTCCCATAGGTGGCTAATCCGAGTCACAAATTTGCGCGGCTCGCGGGTGCGGAGGTGAAGGGGCATGAGCGCTATTCGACCTGATTAGACGTTAGCACTTTACAGCATTTTTCTCCGAGGAGTGGGATTCATCTTGCAGTGACCGGACCCAGAGGAGGCGCTGCTGCAGCGACAACGTCCGGCGAAAACAAGAACCGCCGCTACACAATACATCATGATAAACGGACGTCAGTCGCCATGATTATTGTTCCACATCCCTATCTATTCAAGTACACCAAGACCACAATAATACAAGGACCTACAAATGTAATGCTGTCCATCATTGCAGGCAAATAAGCAAATTTGAAGGTTAATGTTCATTTCACAGTTCACAGTCACTATCAAATCACATCGCTGCGGCTCCGTGCAGGATTGCCTTGGTTCGAATCAGAGCTCGCCAAGTGCGTTGTGGAGGGTGATACTGAGGCTGAGTCAAAATAGGCGTTCGAAGCGAGGTGCATGTGGTGCTCGTCTACAGATACGTCACACCGAAACAGAAGAGGCGATATGTGGGGTGCGTAGGGGTGAGTTGGGACGCATTAGAGCACGATGAGAGCACTACGACCGGAAGCTGAATCACGCAAGCAGTAGGGAACGATTATTCCATTGCAGCTATCACGATCGTGATCGCTGTTCTCGAACCTAGAACCCAGAGGAAAGAACTTGAGGGAGTGCGCGGGCCCCGAGTGCGAATAGATCCGCGCGAGAAGGTATTTCGAACGTAGTCCAGAGAAGCATGGAATCATCAGCCAGGTACGCGGAGAATTCACAGATGAATGAATAGTGAATAACTCGGCCGCGGTTGTCCTTGTGTGATAACCACAAGGAGCCGGGGAAGAAGGTGGATCCCCGCCGTTGAGCCTTGAAGAAGACAGAACCAAGAAATTATCGGAAACAAGCAAAGAGGTGCCGGTTCTCCAAGTGGGTCTCCAGAACGGCTATGGATACGCACCGGAAGAAAGCTAAACCATCAGCGACCGCCACATCATTGCTGGCGCTGGCGCCGCACGAACGATGACGTGCATCTGTAGCGCAAGCACAGAACAAAAGTATACCGAACCGCCTCGAGGAGGGCGTGTTCCCGCGAGAATATAAAGCCCTGTCGTGCGAGAAGTTTGTTTATCGGTGGGCAGACAAACCTTGCAGCGAGGTGAGCTTGATGCCTCGCGGCTTTCCCAGAATACCGTCCCAGTCAGCTCGCTCTTCAGCTCCGTGCCCGTAGGATATAACTGAGCTTTAGTTCTCCTCGTGTGCGGGTAATTAAAATTCTGGCATTGTCTGGACTCTGAGTTAGCGTCATTGTTGACAGCGCCGGATTGAACCGCAGGGATTTAACTCCTGGGCGCTACGCGGCGGGCACGAGGGGCGGTTGTGCGGAGGGAATTCCTTGTCAGTGTGATTCGAGTGCCTTCAACTCGGGCGAGGACTTATTCCAGCGACCTTTGACGGACGGACAAGGAGGTATTTTCTATGTTACTTGCCAGCGAGAGTCCCAGCTCCAGGGTTCCACCCCATGTTGATCTCCTTATTAATGGCGCACGCCACTGGCAGGGTGGCGGAAACTCGGGCTTGCGCTCGTTCCTGAGGCGCATCTTGTCGGCCGAGTGGGGCATGCAATTCAAGTAGTATTCGCGAGTTTCAAGTTGGCCTGATAGGAGGATTAAAGACTGGTACCCCGGTACTTTGAGTGACGAAATCGTTCGAGAATGGCGTGAGTAATAGGAACATGTGCGCCTGGGCGGCGTCGGAGAACAGGAAAGATGACTATTTCCGCCGTCCTTGGCCCAATTCAAGATAGAATTCGCGGTGGTTCGCAGCGGGAGGATGTGTGTGACCGAAAACGAATGGTCTCGGCTCAGAGTAATAGGCGGGCGGGAGAACAAAATCCAATGAATGTGAACTCGGA
The DNA here is from genome assembly GCA_029378395.1 of Mycena leptocephala. Classification (NCBI taxonomy): domain Eukaryota; kingdom Fungi; phylum Basidiomycota; class Agaricomycetes; order Agaricales; family Mycenaceae; genus Mycena; species Mycena leptocephala. The sequence continues at coordinate 234,289 of JARJLF010000302.1, read as the reverse complement.
GAAGACATTGGATAGTGAGACATGGCATGGCCGATATTGTTGCGATAGCAGCCGTGACCAGGGGACTCAACAACAAAGCTTCGCGTTCACAAGTGGCGACGCGTCCTCGGGGGACCTGGGAGTTTGTTGCCTTGGCTTTGTGAAATTTGCGCTTGCACACGGCCCCCGACGCCGACAGAATGTCCTCATCGCAGACTGAGATGCGCCTCTAGCTTCCGCAATTAACACAAATCAAATACAAGCACCCCTGCAACCGGAAATTAAAACCATGCGGGGTGTTAGATCGCTGTATCACACGACTTACCACAATCCCGCAATTCAAATATCTGTGATGCATCGATGACAACAGAATGAGCTAGGTCGTTCGCTTATCCTGCAACGGCCGGCCCCGTATTTTGGGCTTGTGACTGGGCACGAAAAGATCCTAGTTGTCGGAAAAGAAGCTTACAAGGTCTCTTCAATATCACAATCATTCCAAAGGTTCTTCTGCGACTCCACTGTCATGCAAATCGTGAAATGTTTTTTACCCAGTCGGGCTGTACAGCTCTTGCCTTCTCACCGCCATGGCACACCAATCGCCAACGGGTCGACAGCGTCGGCGTTGAAATCACAGACCTGATTGACGCCGGTCTGCAAGAAACGGTCCAGATCAAAGTCGATCTTGTGCTAGAATCCACGATTAACACGATTACCGAAAGCCCGAGGTCGCGCTTTTTCGTCGGTTTCGTTTGGACGGCGAGAAAAAGTCAGATGCAAGGAATGTCGATCCCGAGATTCAAGTTCATAGCTTTACTATGCCTTCAAGTCGAGTTGGGCGGCCTCAGGACACTCGGAGAAGTTCTTGGGAATACTTAGCGCTTCGAGGGCCATTGCAAGTTTAAAGTGCGGCAGTGGGAATTTACGCAAAGCCAGCCATCGCGCAGTGTGAGACTGCATGGTGTGAGCGAGAGTTCGAGTGAAAACTTTCTTGCCCAGCCACAGTGGTCACGTCACTAGATATGCGATCACGTGGGCAGCAAATGCGACCAAAGTCCATCTCGCAAAGAACTTTAACAAGTGCACTATGAGCGTATTGCTACAGCAGGTGAAGCCCCACGCTACAAATGTAAATGGGTATTATCTGTGTGGACCAAGTGTGGACCGATTTATCTCGTCTGGTGCAATAGTCATTCTCACTCTGCCCACGACGTACTAAGTATTGGAGGCGTTCGCTTAAATATCGTGAGGGGGAATATAGCTCCTTCAGTCAATTTGAAGTTTTGTAAGGGCAATTCATTGAATGCGTCGCGCGCTTCCTGCTCCCGCACGCAGTTGAAGACTTGCGCTACGCACTTTCGCTCCTTCTCTTCGACAGAGTTGCATGTTGAGCGCTGAGGTAGTCCGCCTCTGCGTCCCGGAGATTTCTAATATACACCCCTTCAATCTGCTACGAGTTTCCTCGCCATGTCTCAGCAAGGTATGTTGGGACTTGAGACGTTGAATTCTGTGATCGTACCTGTTCTTACAGCATACTCAGCGGGGTATATGTACCATAACGTGCCACCCTCGGATTTTCCCCCAACGATGCCAACATCATCCGGCCCATATGTCAGAGATCTGCATGTTCAACATATTTTCAGCGAGAAATCAACGCTTTTGAACCACGACACACCGTCCATAATAAGGTCCATATTTGATTCAAGCGTTGAACCCGGTGGATCCCACCGACGCTCCCGACTCTGCGACTCTTCATGCCGTTGAGAACGTACTATTGAAACTAGTCTTGCCCATGTTCTGGACCGTGTGTTAAGAAGGCAGTTGAGTTCACAATTTGGGTGCCTGCATTCATGTAACCGAGTGAGCGATAAAATCCAGAAAGATCATCGCAGTGCATGTGACCTTTGAGGAACTATAGGAGCACCCAGAGTGCATGAAATGGATAAGACGGGAAAGGGTGTGAAAAAGGGCCGAAAAAGGGAGCTGAAAACCGGAACGTTCTTTCGCTTCCTTTTTTTTCTGGTTTCATCCAACATCGCATGTCGGACCTAGATTTTTCGGATTTACACCCTTTTGCATGTTAAATTGAAAAGGGAAAAAAACCGGAGAAAAACCGAGGGAATACAAAAAAAGGGAGAAAAAGGGAGCGTAACAGGGAGGAAAAAAGGCTACTGTTAACGACCCTATTGTCCGGAATTTCAAGCATATACTATATAACCTATTCAAGAACGGTCATTTTTAATTCGTTGAGATTTCCGACCACATGACCCGGATGATTTCAGTGTAATTATACCTACTTACGAGATTGTGGGTCACCCAATTATTTCTTCGGTCCGAGCTGAATTGTCAACACCATGATACTTCCGTGGAAAACAATCTTGGTGAAATGTGAATTCATATTAGTCACAAAAACACAAAATACCAGACAGAATTACACACAAGAATATGGATACAAGATTTAGTTCCCCGCCACAATGTGCACCCACACTGTCTGCATCTGCCAACGGGGGTCGCACATAGTATGTGCAGACAAACCCTCTGAATGCAGTAACGCTTGTTTTACCCGCCGTCTCTTCCAGAGCACTTGACCTCAGAATCTTCCTCTGGGCTATGATATGGTGAGAAGGTCGTCATATATAGTGTGTGCGACATAATCATGTGGTAGATATGTAGGAGGTAGTGAGGGATTACACGGCACGGTCCCGCTCAGGAACGCCGGTTCGTATCCAAACTTAAAGCAAACACATCGGACAAGATCTGAAAGCCTGACGTGACGGCCGTGGGTAGCTTGAAACAAAACCGGGCCTATGAAAGGTGCCCACCCGCAGGAGGCCCTTCACTATCTGTGAAACGAAACATGGACAAGCCGCGCCTCGAACGCCCAGTGGTCAAGACGATCGACCACCTCACGCCGTCCCTCCTCGGGGCCATGCTCGGCAACCCCGCAGTGGCTGGCTTCGAGGCGGAGAGCATCGGCACTGGTCAGGTCGGCGAAGTGTATCGGCTCCGTGTGCACTACTCGGACGAGAAGGGAAACAGCCCCGCGACCGTGGTCCTCAAGATCGCGTCGCGTGACCCACGCAGCCATGCGAGCGGTGTCTCGCTGGGTATCTACAACATCGAGACGCGCTTCTACGACGAGCTCGCGCCCGCCGTGGCCGCCAAAACGACATGTGTGCCCGGCTGCTACTATTCCGCCTACGATGAGGACTCGGGATCCTTCGCGCTGCTGCTCGAGGACGTGGGCGCCGATGCGCTGGTCGGCAACGACCTGCACGGGGCCACCCTCGCCCAGGCACGCCTAGCCATGACCGAGCTCGGCCGCCTGCACAGCGCGCTGCTGTCGCTCGCCCAGCAGACCGGGAACCATGGCTTGTGCAGGAGTGCAGTTGAGCGCGGCCATGTTCGAAGAGCTGTTCCGCGCCTTCAAGGAGCGTTACCGCGGCGCGTGACGCCCGAGCACCTCGCCATCTGCGAACGCTGGGTGCAGAGCTTCGCGCGTTCACGGACGTGATGCTGCAGCCCGGCGCGATGGCGCTCCTGGGCCTGACCCATGGCGACTACCGCATGGACAACATACTCTTTCCCCCGGCGGGCGACCAGGCCAAGGTCGTCGACTGGCAGCTCGTCAAGGTCGGCCCCCTGGCCATAGACCTCGCCTACTTCCTTGGCGGATGTCTGGACCCGGCCGAGCGTCGTGACTGGCTACCCGAGTTGTTGGAGACATACCTCAGCGCGCTCACTGCGGCCGGGGGGCAGCCGCTCGTGACGCTTGAACAGCTGGAGCGCGACCTGCGGATGAATGCATTCTACGGCGTCACCATGGCCATCGTGAGCAGCATCCTTGTACGCCAGACAAACCGTGGCGACGACATGTTCATCACGCTGCTCTCGCGCCACTGCGAGCTGGTGCGTGATCTTGACGCCTTTTCCGTGCTGCCCGCCGCGCCAGTCACCAGCGCACAGGACTGGACGCCGCTGCAGCCCGAGCCGCAAGACGAACTGCCACACCCAGCGCAGGAGAACAAGTACTGGAGTGAGAGCTGGTACTTTGACTTTGTTGACGAGTCTCAGGGAATCGCCGGCTGGGTGCGTTTGGGGCTGACGCCCAACTTGAAAGGGAACTGGTACACGGTGCTGGTGTCCCGTCCCGGCAAGCCGCTCCTGCTGCTTGAGGACTACGTCGCGCCGGCCTCTTCCGGGAGCGGCCACACACTGCACCTGCAGGCGGAGCACTACGAGGTCACGCACGAAGTCGCTTCTGGCGAGGAGCTGAAGACATACCGGATCCGCTTCTCGGGCAAGGCGGCCGCCTACGACATGCCAGGTCGCGTCCTGCGCGGAGACCGGGCTAGCTCAGCCGATGAGAATCTGATGCTGGACCTGACGTACCATTCCGCAGGGACGCCGTACCAGTATGTACCGCATCAGCACGCGGTACGAGATCCCTTGCGCCGTGTCCGGGGTCGTCATCATCAATGGCCAAGAGACCAAGCTAGACCAGGCCCCCGGCCAGCGCGACCATAGCTGGGCACCGCGCGACTTCTGGGCCATGGACTGGGTGTGGAGCTCGTTCCATTTTGGCTCTCAACACTACCACGCGACTGAGCTGCGCTTCTTTGGCGGCGCCCGCATGCCCATCGGGTACGTACAGCAGATGGGCGAGGTGCGCGAGCTGGAGGGCGTGGTGTGCAGGGAGGCGCACGACAACGTCGCAAGAGATGAGGGGAGGCTGGTTAGCAAGATGGACATAACAGTCACGCCGCGCGGCGGGGAGGCCATGAGGGTGAGCGTCGAGCCCGTGGGCCACGCGCCGCTGCGGCTGGTGAGCAACGACGGGCGGGTAAGCCTGTTTGATCGTGCCTGGGGGCGTGTCCGACTGGAGGATGGAAGGACTGGCGTGGGGTGGTTCGAGTGGAACCAGAATGTGCTGGATGATGAGCAGGTGTAGCTGGGAACAGTGGTATTGTTACGTGGTGCCTTTTTGTCCTTTGTGTCTCAACTAGCTTCTATTGCTGGAGGAAAACACCGAGGGTGGATGATCTTGCTATCTTGCGCGTCAGAGTCTGAGGAAAGAGAGCTCCTGAAAGAACAGGGTGAATTCCCTGACAACAAAGGAGGTATTTGACTCGGACTGGACGGACTGGATTCACTCTTTTTCATTTGTATTTTTCATAGGTTCATTCATCTATCGCGATATGTCTCGACGATAGTTGCAGTGGGATCTATCCTATGCTACATCAGGCAGGATAGGTCGGATAGAATCTCTCTGATCTCATCTGCTACAAAAGCTGGATGTCGGTATCTTCTCCTGTTGTATTCTATCCCCTCATCAGATTTCTTCAACATCTCCGGGAGCGAATTTCGGCCGAAAGAATACCAGGATAGAGTAGGATGCAAAGAAGAATATGGATATGGTATGATAGGGATAGGATAGTAAGATATATCAACGGATCTCATTTTAAATTTCCAGAAGCGGATTTATTCGGATTCATCGTTCTCGTCTGTTTATGCCTCAACCAAAACGTCACGTCTGAATCTACAGCATTCGCTTTGGAACGTTGCGGGACGTCTACCACCACCTCTCAGTTGATTTTAACCTTATTGGGTGCCTGCGTGTTGAGAAATTGGAGCCGACAAAATCCATCCGGTACATGATGCCTTTATAGAGCTATTTCAACGGGCTATGTAAATATTCCACCATGAGCGTGCAGCTTGACCCGCCAAACCCGACCCAGGAAAAAAAAAAACAGCTCATCACGGCACCCGCATTCAATCAACATTGCGATGCCGTTTGATGGGCCAAATCCTGCCAATTTATTTCATGAAATTACCTGCCTTGTTGGTGACGAAGGCGAGCTCAGAGAATCCTACAACGGCGGCGCGGCGGCGCGGGGGGATGTGGCTTGGCTTTTGGCGAGCAGTGGACATCACTGCGTTTTGGGGAAATGCTATTCTTTTATCCCGGTTATGCCAGAGCTTTGCTCACATACTGTGGCGGCATAAATGGATTGAAGAGGGTGGTATGAGTGCGTCCATGCACCAAGCCTCGCTGAATGACATGTGGATATCAAATACGCGAACTTTGCAGGTTGGTGGGAAAGTTAGATTGTGACCATGCATGGTAATGCTACGGAAACTAATACATTATTTAAGGTCGGCGAGGGGTCCCATTTTGCGCCACAGAATGTCTTGCACCTCGGTGACCATACGAGCTGTCTCAGGCGTTGGCGGGCAACCAGATGCGAGCGGGAAGCGCTGTTTCGTGGCGATCAACGAATTCTGAACCAGTGCGTATTTGTCCTGTACCACCCATAAAAAAATATTTTAGAGCCCCACGCAGTGGGCCCCGCGGCGAGCGGATGCTCCACGCAGTGGGCCATAGCGGCGAGCGTTAAAGGGGGTCCGCCCCCGCGCTAGATATAATAAAAGGACTCAAAATGAGCATAAAAGTGATTTAACTTGGATAAAATCATTCAAAGAAGTATATTTATAGCTGTCAGGCAAGAAACACCGTTCCCCTCAGCAATAAACTCAGTTTTATAATGTCCAGAATACATGGCAGAACACCAAAAGCTGCGAGAAACGGCACCTCTATGCCGGATATGATAGAACTGACGCGGCCGGTGCGAATGCCATCAACAGTGGGACTCGCTCAAATTCGGCAAGTCACACTCCCATCCTTTTCGTGTAGACTCGTATGTACGCGACGGAGCAACTTGAACACCGGCACGTGATCGCGAGTTCAACTTCCTCGGCAAGCATCAAACTTCTTCGTGGACACCTGGAGGTTACTCAGCATGTAAATCTAACTGAAATGCCTGTCTGGCCTATGGCTGAATCCCCGCACAGGACTGGACTCTGACCGGAGGATATCGAACTCCGAGCGGCGAGGTTGATCATGAAAGAACACACTCTGGTGACGCCAGTTAGCCAACCTAGAAGTCTAATTCCCTTCTGCAAAAAACCACCCGACCATCGAAGGAACAAATCCCCTGCCACTCGCGTCGGAGCTGGACCTCCACCGGTATCATACCCTCATCGAGGAGCGTAACTCCGCTCTCGTCCATGTCCCGCTCCACTCCTCGCGGGCGTTTACCCAAGCGCCTCTCATCCAACCGTCTTATAAAAGGCGGGCTGTCATCCACAGCTATCCACGGTCAATCCGCACTGAGATTTCTTCCAGTACTCAACCGAATATGCGTTTCTCTTCGCTCATCGCCCTCGCGTATGCTACGCAGACGGTAGTCATCGGATCCCCTATCGAGGCTGCAGCCCCTGCTGCCCCGGCATCCATCGCCATTGCCGACATAGTCTCTATCGCTCCCGCACACCTGGGCTTCGTCAGCGCGGCGGGGGTCCCAGGCCCGACTCCAGACAACATCTGCTGCGAGCATGTTTACCAGTGGTGCTATTGGTATGTGCGTATCGTATTTCCTTGTTCTGTCTTGTATCACCGGATTGACAGGCAGTACAGCAATGCTAAGCACTACGATAATACGTGCGGAGCGCCACAATATCTTGTAGTAGATAAGATCGTTCGGAATTCTGTTGGGGGTGGATGGCCGGGGAGCCGAATTATGTTGGAGTTTTTGAAATTTGTGAGGAAGAAAAGGAGGAAAATCTGTTTAGAAAAATGTACCGTGGTGCTTAGGGCAGGCCAAAATGTCTTTTTTTTGTGCGATCGTACGGGAAAGAGCAAGTGGCTTGGACTTATCGGCCGGTTTAAAATATCGGAGTAGCCGTGTTACGTAAACCCAAGCCTGCTGTGGGCCACTGATTCCTATGTTCAGACCATAACAGCCTGAAATCCATGACGATCTATCTCCACGTGTTAAGGGGACATCTCCCACTTCTTGTCGAAAGATTATTAATTATATAGTACCAAATGCCGTGGTAGTGGTACATATTCAATACAAGTATACTGTCGCCATAATCACGTCCCTTAGTGTCATTCTATGGGAGTTAGAGGTTACAAACGCAGGGGAACTTGTGGCGCACATGAAGACACGGCCTTGGGTTTATGGCTTCGCCTGTGTAGCGACGTCGCTAAGAACCTTTTTCCACGCCGAAGTGACAGTCGGAGAGGTCTTTAGGGTCGCCTGGGTGTGCGTATGATTATTAATGACGCTCTCCAGTTTTTTCAACACGTCCGTACCTTCGCCGCTTTTAGCGCCTTCTCGTCAGCAGCCGCGGTCGTCACGGCACAGCTCTTGATATGTGCCAGGGCCTGCGTCTCAGCCTTATCAAGCATTTCGGCAACCAGGCTGTCCAGTTTCTTGGCCAGCGTAAGCGAGGGGCCGTTGACATTCGTGTCAGTCACGTATTTGTTCACAGCGACCCGCTGTTTCTTGAGGTCTCCGCTGCTCGTGTTCGGTTTTTGTCCTTTCAAAGAAGCTGTCACTTCGTCCCGTTTCTGTTGATCATCAACTTCAGCTGGTGAGATTGGGATTCGAGACTCAGACGCACCACTTGGTTCAGTTTCCTGTCGAGGAAAAACAGATTACTCTTGCCGTTGATCGCAGCCTTTATTGGGGCCATGAGATCGGCGGTATCAGCGGTAGTCAAACCGCTATTGGGGCTAGCAATCATGGCCTTGAGGGTTGCACACACCCCACCCGGCGCCTCCAGGGTCCTCTTCAAGACCTGCAGCTCTAGGACATGATCTACCATATATGTTGGTCATTCTGCACTCCCCCTTTCAAGGTTGGAAATAGATACGCACCACACTGATTACGCGCCACGGGCTCAGGAGATGGGGATGGGGAAAAGTCGCCGTCTTGGGAATCATCCGACTCGGAAGATGATTCTTCATCCTCTTCATCCTCAGCGTCGTCACTATCTTCCTCCTCGCTATCCTGGTTGGGTTATGAGCGGAGACCAGGCGGTTAAAAGGGTGCGGCGTACAGAAATGTCGGATAAGGTTCTCCGTCTAAGCGCTTGCCTATCGAGTGCGCCGCTCGCAAAGTGGAAGCTGACCTTTTGCTTTGCACAAAGTGTTCTGACATTATCGTTCCGTATCACCACACCGCAGGCGGTGATGGGTTGTGGGCGGGGCCGTTTTTTGCCCCGACTGTCCAGGACCTCAAAGTCGGCCCGCGGTACTACCGGTTTAACTGCGGGCTTCGGTCGCACCGCACAAGATGTTGGGACTTTCGCGGCGGGCGCTTTGGCTGGAATTGTCTTTCCCTTCGCAACTTTGGATTACAAAATCAGCAAGTGGCGGGGACAAACCAGCGCGCATGCAACACACCTGGTTTAGCGGATGTTTTTGCAGCTGATTGATTCGGATTAGTGGGGATCTACGGCATATAAACGAGAAGGAAGCTACCTGGGGCAGTAACTTTGGCGGGGGTTTTCTACATTTGCATACGGTGAGAAAAATAAAAACGGATCCTCAAACATGGAACCTACAGCGACAGGAGCTTTGGCAACTTAGGTTATCCAAGTCAGTCGTGATACTCTGTCAACAAGACAGCGCATAATCGCACCTGGTTTCTTGGCCGGTGCCGTAACTTTCTTCTGCGGGGGTAGGAATGAGGATCACAAAATTCCGAATCGCATGTCGAAGTTGGACTACTGACTGCTGCGGGCTTGACCGGAGGCTTCTATCAGGATCGGGTGAGGGGTCTGAAAGGGCGTAATGTACTGGAAATGAAACGTACAGCTGCGGGTTTGGCGGCTGCCTTCTAAACATTATATTTGGTGTTGAGCAAGCGCAAAACAAAACGATGGGAGAATTATTGCACTAACTGCTGCGGGCTTGACGGGAGGTTTCTATCAAGATCGGGTGAGGCGTGAAAAAGGTGGAATGTACAGGAATGGAACATACAACTGCTGGCTTGGCGGCTGGCTTCTACAAATTATATCAGGTATTGAGCAAGCAACCGGAGAGTCATGACACCGACTGCTGTGGGCTTGACGACAGGTTTCTTCTACAAATTGTATGAGCCGCAGAACATGGGCGGATAATCAGGCATGGAACCCACGGCAATGGGAGCTTTTGCGACTGCGTGAACGTAAGTGGTGGGGCATGGAGCAGCACGGCGATATGACTCGCCTGGTTTCTTGGCGACCGCAGCAGGTTTCTTCTGGTAGATCGTTTGGATGAGGGAACCCAGATGGTGAGAAAAAATATTGAACTGACCGCTACAGGTTTGGGAGCCACCGCGGGCTTGGCGGGTTTCTTACACCATCAGATTAAGGGAGTAGAGATACGGGTGAGATGCATAACGTACTGGCGCAACCTTCTTGGGCAGAGGCTTTGCTTTAATCGCTAGACGGAGCGGTATTGAGCCAAATGGAGGCTCTGGATGTGGAAGCGGAGGAACCTGGGACTTTGGCCTTCACGGGCGCTTTCTTGGCAGCCACCTTGGCGGCCTTTCGCACTTCAAGCGCCTGGAAATGTCGGTGAGCAAGTTGTGGCCGCGCCTCCGGTGATCACGCACGAAGTCATCCCCGACATTAGCATTGGACACCGGGGCCGCGAATGCGTCCAGAGAAAGAATGACGGCGAAGAGGAGGGAGAAGGAGACTCGCATGGGAGGCAAATTAAAAGGAAACGCGATTGAAAAGGTGTACAGTAAGAAAAGAACAAAGAAAAAAAAAGGAGGGGACCAGCCAGGAGAATGAAGACCATGACGCAGCGAACTAGATTTATAACTAACCCAGACGCTTGCACAGCATGCATCTGATGTTGGTCGCTGACCGAGGTATTCTTCTATACGTTTCACTTAGAAGATGGCGCCCGTAACCCAAAACTGGGTAGAGTGTGGCGTCAGTGACTTGACCAAACCCGCCGAGACTGTACTCACCTGTTCGGTTCGGGGGTCGACCGCGAGTTAGATATAAAAACTGGGTTCTGCATCTGTCCACCCGCGTGAAAAGAGGTCCAGGGACGACCGACGATACGATACAATTCCATGAAAAGGAATTTCAGACCCGTTGCGGTATAATTACATGATCGACCATTGGCTTGGCCTTGGCAACCCAGCGCGAGGATAGCACAGATTTCCCGCTCCGAGATGTTTGAGAGATAACTGGAACTCACCCGGTCTTTGGCAAGGAACCAAGGCGGTACTCGGCAGTGTATGCCGTAAACGAATCAAACAGGAGCACCGCCACCCCGCCATGGCCTGCCTTCCACCCGACGTCCTCATCGAAGTCTTCCAACTCATACAGCACCCAGAGCTTTATTGGCATCGATATGGCCTCCTGGACGTAGCAGCCGTTAACAAGGCCTGGCGCACCGCTGCACTGGAATCCAGCTCACTCTGGTCGTGTATCCGCACTGAAACTCGCCGGGACCTTTCTTTACTCCCGCTGCTGCTAGAGCGCAGTCGCACGTCGCCACTGGATGTGCGCCTCGACTTCTTTTGCGACGAATACGGCAATCCGTCCGAAGGCACGACGCCAAGCAAGCGTGCTGAGGTCGTGCAGGCACTGCTTTCCAATGTGCGCCGCATCCAGAAGCTCTACATCCGGCACCAGATGCTGGAGCCGGACAGCGAAGATATGAGGACGATTTCACGCCTGGTTGATGTAGGACTAGAGTTTACGATCCTCACGGAATACACCCATGAGTGCCTGGAAGGTGATGATGACAGCGAAGAGTCCGCGACGCTCAATTTCACGGCACCTAGTCTTCTCAAAGCGTCCCTTGACGGCGTCTTTCCCCACGAGTGGTCGACATTCCTCGCGCCGACATTGGTCGAGCTTCATATCACCTCGATTGATCTGGACACCCTCGGCACGATATTCCAGCAATGTCAGTCACTCACCTCCCTCAAGCTGCACAACGGGTTCGAAGAAGACGGTCCCGGTCCTCTCTTCCAACCCGGTCCCCTCGCCCCACCCCCGTCAATCCGCACTCTAGACCTCCAAATGTCCATGCCCGAGCTCGTCGCCGTGCTCAACCTCTTCTCCACCAGCCCGACACTGCATTCGATCACTATATGCGACGACCAGGGGCTCTCGGCCAAGCAGCTCAAACGCAAGCAGCCTCACCCGATCCTCACGCACATGCTGCGCGGCCTCGCCCCACTCACCGCATTTGAGGTGTACGGCGACCAGGACGTCGTCCTCCGCGACGCCGCCGGGCGCACCCGGCGCTTTCGCGTCGAGGCAGAAGACGACCCGTGCTACGACACCGGCGCGCTCTGGGCCTTCCTCGCCGCGCGCCATGATGCGCACCGCACCGTCCGCACGATCCTCGGCACAACCGCCGCATGGCGCTCGCTCGCGTCCGCGCTTGAACGCCGTCAGTCGGAGCCGCCCGCAGACGCAGACTCGGGCGTCGAGCTGCAGATCATCCTGGATCACTACCGACTCCTCGAGACGGACGACCTCCCGCCCCTCCCCCCTGCCGCGCTGAGCAAGCTGACACTGCAGCCCCCGGGGGGCGTGCGGAGAGCGCGGTGCAACGTCGCGGCGGTACTGCAGCCGGTGTCTATGGTGCGCAGCGAGCGGCGCGGCGTCGTCGTGTGCCTCGGGGGGCTCGTGCTGGAGGGCGTGGCGCCGCGCGGGTATGTCGCGGAGTACCAGAAGTTTGTGGATGGCCTCAAGGGCGTGGGCCAGAGGGCATGTGGCGGGCATGTGCGCATTGCGCGGCGCGCGCCGAGGAGATTCAGAGCTATGGAAGGTGGTGTGTGTATTGTAGGATGGGGGACGAAGCGATGAAGGAGAGGTGTGATAACAATTGGCATCGAGGCTGGCCCTAGTTGGCCAGCACGCTGTTGCTGTACATACTGTAGTAAATCATGCTGGCTTCCGTTTCCCGCACCTCGCAGGATTTCGAAATCCCTCTCGACTGGCGCCTAGACATGATCGCACGAGCTCGCGATATACCTTACATCTGGACTGTCACAGTTTGTGCAGTCATTGAGGCAAATATCAGTTGAATGCTGGCCGAAAAAGGGAGAGTTCAATTTAAATCAATAACAGACTCAGTAAAAAAAAAGTCCTAGTAGAAACACTAAGGCTCAATGAATGGGAACGATACAAGGAGCTCGAGTTGCCTGGGCATCCACCTGGGTACCGGGCAGATCGAGGCCAGAATCCATCCTATATAGTGGAATTAAAGTCGATAGAAGGATGAAATGCGCACGTTAGACCTCAAGCCCTGCCCAAAGAATAGTAGCGGCAGTGGACGGAAATAAAGTGTGCTGGAACAAAAAACCTAAGAGAAACTTCTGTAGGTGAATTACGGTCCGGGCAAAATCTGGAGGAACTGGGTTGTATATATGGGACCGGTATGAGCACTCACCTCGAGGAAAGATGTTGATGTTGAGTCCATCGGGTCGACTCGTTGAAGGGTGGTTGAAGTTCAAGTCAATCTCAGTGAGACCTCAAGGCCTGGCTAAGAATGGGAACGGCACTCAGATCTGGGTATGCCGTAACGGGGACACGAGTGAAATGCACAGAATGAGTCAGCTTTGACCCAGGGATAATAAAACACCTTGGGCTATAGGATTACTGTCTTTCCGTTGGCTAGCAGTAGCACTACCAAGGCAAAGTCAAAGCCGATCATCCCCATCCTGCTTAAATCAAAGGTGATAGATCCAAGATAATTGACAATAATGCGCACCAATGCGCATAGTCAGAATTTGTGCCAAATCAATGCCAGTGCCACACAAATCTAGGCATGTTCAGGACAGGATAAGCGGTGTGAACGACGCCAGGCTAGCGGATGAGTCCAGAAAATAACAGAAAAAATCTTTGAGAGATGATTCGATGTTCGAAGTGATACGTGCACATTATTAGGACAGACACAAGAGCTTGGGGCCACGGGACGTCCGCAGAAGTGCACACCGGATGGATTCGCAATCCACAGAAGCCTGAGGTCGGGAGAAGACGGGGATGCATTGGGAGGCAAAGCAAGACAGGAATATGAGTAGATCATACAATCGAAGTGGAATATCCGGGAGCCAGTGATCTAAATGAACAAGGACTAGCAAAGACGATGAGGGAGAGAACGAGAACTGTTGCTCATCGTGGGATCTTTGATGAGACTCGGCAAAGCGATGCCGACGAGGAGCGACATTCAAGCTGGGCTGCTGGAGTGAATTTATGGCCAGAATAATGTTTGAATGACTTGTCTATGTTTTATTTTTGCAGTCCATAGCCTAACTACAAAGACAAAATGGGTAGCGGTGGTTCAACGGTGCATTCGCCTCGGCCCTGCGACTCCGGAGCGACAATTCTTGTTTCCTCTGGACTGGGCAATGTCCTGGAGGTTCTTTCAAGGTTTTGGATCCTAAGGATGCACACCGTCCAGCAAACGGCAACGGCCGTTAATTTGAAAAGTCTAGACGGTTACGGCCCTTCAATAAAACGGCCGTCGGATTGATTTCTGCGAGGGTAAGACGGTGCGGGACGTTAAAATGACGGGACGTACGCAAAAATGCGGTTGCGGTTTGATGCGCTTTTTAGTCCGAACTTTTGCAGCTATTCCATAGGTACGCGCGGCCTCACTGCATTCAGACCCCCCGAGCACAGATGTGCCCCCTCACCACCCGCCACGGACTGCCCACCCAAGCCGACATTGGTCTACCCTAATAGCCCGACCGACGTTGGCTAGCATCCACCGAGGCAAGCCTGCCACCTTGGTAGATCTCGCCACAGTGGTGTCTATCTTGGCCACCTTGGTCAACCTTGCCGACTGGTCTGGTTGGTTTTTGGATCGCTGGACGGTACCATGTCAATTTGAATTTGACTAGCTTAGCTAGCTCATCGCCACGTGAGTCTATGTGTGCTAATCCAGTGGAATACTAGACCACCTCAGCAGGATGGCAGATGGATGGCAAGGTCGCAATGTTGCTAACTCTAAGACCAACTTGCTTCGACCAGGCTTTGTCATTTGTATCAAGCATTCTGCGCTTGGTCAGTTTTGAGCCTGAATGTCGAGGCTGTGATTAGCTCACATGAATTTAACCTTGCATTCAGTTGCATCCTGGTTCAAATATGAAAGATTCAACTTGTAAGCCTGAAAACAAGTGCGCAAAGAATTTAACTCGAACAGGCGAATTTTAGAAGGCTCAAGACACCCGATAGACTCGCTTCTACGCAAAAAAAATGGGAGGACTCTGTACGGCCGTCAAATGGTGGACATTCACGGTTGCGGGCGTTTGGTGGGCCAGCCGTACCCGTCCCGTAAAAATACAATTCAAACCTTTCGACGGAACGGGGCGTTGCCGTTTACGGGCCGTCTCACCCGTAAATACGGCGACGGTGTGCATCCCTATTGAATCCCTTTGAGAATTTTGAGTGTGTAAAGCTATATGCTGTTCAATTTCCATGGGAGAACTTCACAGCTAATATTATTTTTAGGTGCTTCTTAAATGACGCCAGAGCTGTACTTGGGCGCTCGACATCTCTTCCTCTTACCCTCACCATCGATGGACGACGAACCACTTGTAGATGCTGAATCCGCTCCTACAGACTCTCGTGAATCTGCGTCGTGAGTTCTTGAACCCCTCGTTATTCCCATAACTCGTGGCCCTACCTACCTACCATTGACCTCGTGTCTCATCGGCGCCTAATCTAGGTATGGCGGTGCCATTTTCTCGCAGTCGCACCATTTTACGGTGGCTGGTGGCACTTTCAATAATTTCAATAATGTCACAAATAACTACACCGGCGCTTCTATTGTGCCTTCTGGTAAACTACCCCTATATTTTTTGAAAGGATACTGATCTCGTGCAGACTTCCGAATGATCCCAATGGGGGACATCGATCTTCTCGAAGAAATACGCCTGGACAATAAGACAGGTGTTGTTGGTTACCACCATCTTCAAAGAACACGTGTACGACGGGTGTATTCTGCCAGAGTAGATGGTCGAAAGTCTGGGGTGACAGTGGCCATGTATCAGGGCCATGGCGCAGAGGAGGTAACTTCTCTTGAGCCTTCCTGAAATGAATGTTCTGATGAGGTCTCGCAGAAATGGCGCCGGGATATTGAGCACTATATGACAGTTCGGTCGGTTCCGTACAAAGCCTTCACCGCTTAGAGACTAAGTTATACACCCAGTCATCCCAATATCATTCAGCTTCATTCGGCAGCGAGCTCGAATAACATACATGCCACGGTCTTCCATGATGGTGTGATAATCCATTTTTTTTAAATGGGTCACCAGAGAGCTTGACTCTTGAATTAGATCTGATACTGTTCGAACAATTCCTGGATCATTGTTCACCCCTCCTGAAGGTGTATATCTATGGCTACTGTGTATGTATATTTATCACTTCCACTTGCAAAATTCTGATGTCTCTGAAGAGCACGGATTTCATGGTACAAAAGCTCAACCACATAGACCAGCTCACTAATACTTGTCACAGGCGACATGGGATTATTTCTTCTCTGTATTCCAACGGAATGTGGTGAGTTCAATCGTCTGGGATGCTCTACTTGTTTATGCCGATATTCAGTTCCAAAATGAATGTACACTGTGGATTCGTCGCTCCTCTGGTCGGCTCTGTGTGGATCTCATACCAGCGAACTTTGCACGTGTCTGGAATGTCAATGGGACTATAGTATCACCCTTGCCGGGAATTAAACCATCGGAGGCCCCAGCCCAAGAGGCCATGGCCATAGAGTTGCTAACACTAGAACAGTACCACAAAATATGCTATTGGAATCTATCACGATTTCGAACCTTCCACAGTTCCACCTCCGCAACAGTTAATCCGAATGCAATAATTGCCTGGGCCTCGGGAGATCGACTCGAAGACCCCCTTAAGATTGCACTCTTACCGGATACAGAGGTTTATCTAGATAAATGGAGAACTGTTGCAGGAACGACTGGAGAAGTCATGGAAGGTAGCTGGACCCGGTATTACGATTTCATTTTGGCTGCATGGTGATCTCTTCTGAATGGCCGGCTTCCAGTTTCCCCTCTGGTGATGTATTTGACAGCACTCTCGAGTTATATGTGGGGTACTGGGGTGGTGAATCATGGCTCAATCAAGCGAACCACATTTTCAACCGCCTCGGGATTATATCCAATTTCGAGGATTATGGTGTGCCTGACCATTCTTGGTCTGATTCTCTCATTAACCAGTGCGAACAGTTGTCCTGTGGCGCATTAATTTCCAGGTAGTAATTTCAGCAACGTTGGCCGATCCTCCCCAGGGCTTTTTATTCCTCTGTCCACCAAAACATTTTCGAACGGGATCGTCATCATTCAGATGGCCCGAATGTCCGGCATATTGGTCCCTCGATCCATCGGGCGCCAAACGTCTTAGCATGGAGGATGCAACTATTTTGGGATTCCCCTCCATATTCCTCTCCACAACGATCGATGGAAAGTCCTGGGATGCCAATGTTTACACGGGACTGCGTCAGTTTCACCAGCGAAAGGCTTTGATCCAGACAGCCAGGATGTCGCTCGCCTTCTTGGGGAGCCACTTTGTCTACTGACCAGTGAGATTGATCCTCTATTCGCACATGGTAAGTCAAACATTTTTGCGGAACTCTTTCTGTTCAATATAATAATTATACCAGTGGATGATGCGGATTCTCAGTCAGACGAAGAGATCAGTACCCAGTTGGTATGGACAAGTCTGACGATACACACAGCTTAGTTAGTGAAGATGATGGTTAATACAATGCATTGCTGGATCTGAATTAGCTGATCATCACATTTTCAGGGGGATCAACCGCTACAGAAGAAGTAGTTGTTCCATTTGCTTCTGGTAAGCCATTCTCACCGAAGCAAAAATTTCAGTTCGGCTAATCAATGTTGGAAGCCGAGGAGCAGGATTCTTGTGCAGAAGATGATCCGGACTCACTGGAAATTGACGCGGCGGGGAACTCGCAGAATTCCGCCGAAAGCCATCATGGTAAGTGAAATACATCGCTCTCGTTGCCCAGAGTTGGCTCACGTTCACGTCCTCAAAATTTCAGCTCCCGAGTCGAGGGCTCGAAATGAACCATCAAGTCTTGATGTGGAAATCCCAGTCTCGCAGGGCTTCAAATTCTGCACAACGTCCAGTTGACTCTGATTTCATTCTCGTATTATGCTCTCTGTGCGGCCCCGTGTGGTCTGGTATGAATCCGAGATAGGCAGTTGTTTCCTGACACATTTCGAACCATCCCGGAAGTAATATTTGAACAAAAGGCGCCATAGTTTATGTATGATGATATTATTTTCTTTGCAGCTTCCCGTGCTTTTACTACCGTCACCCCTTTTTTTTGGCTGGTTCAAGACTGAATTTCTTGGTGAAAGACGCAGCGATGATAACAGGACAGGGGGTGGCGATGCTTACGGACCGATGAGCCGTTTCGAACAAATCTGGAACCCTCAAATCCCGGGCAATGCCCCAATGTAAGAGAGTCCTGTACATACATATTATGGTTTCGTTCTCTTACTCACCCACGCCTTTCCTGTTGTTTCGAATTAGTTCAAAGTCACCTGCAACTTGATCAGGAAGATGCCAAGTGGTTTGAAACGCCACACGTTGGTTGGAGATTAGTTTACGGTAATAATTCCTCACAATGACCACCAGCGGATGAATACAGGGATGATCGGCGATGGACATGCACGCAAAATCGGAGGCCGTTCTAGCGAGCAGAACTCAGGAGGTGCTGGAAGTGCCTCGGGGCAGAAGTCAGTCACGGGAATAAATGAACAAAAAATGTGACGGAGACTTGGATTACCTGCATGGTATTATGAGTTGAACCACTAGTACTGGCGGAAAAAAGGAGCTCACCACGTTCACAGTTCAATTTACACGTGTCACGAAAAGCTTGAGCGTGCTCACTTGAAGACTTAACTTGAAAAGCGCGACGGATCCCGCCGTCGATCCTGTGAATTGGAGACTGCGATTCGGCAATACATGCTGCGATACTACTGTGGCTGGCTTGAGGATGGGATGGGCCAGGAGTTGAGATTTCAACGAGAACTCCTTTACATTTTTGTGCTCGTGGTTTTAATTTCGCTGCCACCATCCGGAACCTTGCCCAACCCGCAAGCGAGCTGCCTCATCGCGGGAGGTGCTAACATACACTGTTTATGGTAGTACTAGTTGCGTGAGTTTGGGCCTCTCCGAGTAATTGCAGAGAGAGGTCGAGAAATCAACTAATCCACGCTCAAGAAGATTCGACGCGGCGTATACAGCCTGGCATGAGGGGGTTTTCCGGAATGTCGAACGTCCTACGAGATTCGTGAAGGTAAAAAAGGTTAAGATGGAGTCGTGGACAGACTGTTGTCAGAGGTTGATCGTTCACTGACTTGAGTCCATGCCTAAAATCACGGTTCCGGTGAACGCAGCGCAGGTGCACGACAGGAAATATATACCAGGATCTCGTCGAAGACAGGTTACATCAACCGCTTGAAAATAAAGCGGACATACAGAATTTTCATCACAATTCTACTTCGACTCTCACGGCGCCTTGAAATACTCCGGCAGCACATACGCGAGCGCCTTGTTCTTGTGCGCGCCGGGCTGGGCCATGAATGCAAACTGCATGCCGCCCGCCTCTTCCGCGAGGAGCGCCTCGTCCGCGGCGAGCAAGCGCTCGATGACGTGAGCAGCGACGTGGCGCGACGTATCTGCGTTTTTCTTGAGGATCGCGCCGACCTCGGCGGCCGTAACTCCCGCCTCGTGTGGGCGCCACGCATCGTAGTCGGTCGAAGTCGCAATGAGCGCAAAGCTGCGGCACGCGCGTCGATATCAGCACCATAACTGCAAATTGGTGAACGGCAGAAGAACGCACCTAATCTCCGCCTCGCGCGCGAGCTTCGCCTCAGGGAGGGCAGTCATGCCGATGAGGTCGCCGCCCCACTGGCGGTACATCAAACTCTCCGCGCGCGTTGAGAACTGCGGGCCCTCCATCACCACCAACGTCTTGTCCGTCCACAGCTTCACGCCCCTCCCTCGTCCTTGAGCGCCTCGCGCACGGCCTCCGCGAGCCACGCGGCGAGGCGCGGCGAGTACGGGTCGCTGAACCCCGCGTGCGCGACGAGCCCCGTGTCGTCGAAGAACGTCGTGGGGCGAATGCCTTTGGTGCGGTCGATGAGCTGCGCGGGGAGCGCAAAGTCGCCGGGCGCGATCTCCTCGCGGAGGGAGCCGACGGCGGAGAAGGCGATGATGGTGCGCACGCCGAGGTGCTTGAGCGCGGCGATGTTGGCGCGCGCAGGGATCGCAGACGGCGAGATGGAGTGGTCGGTGCCGTGCCGCGCGATAAAAGCGACGAGTGCGCCTGAGGGGAGAGAGGAGATGGCTATCGGGGATGACGGAAATCCCCAGGGCTATGAAGTTATTAGTATTGGAAAGAATGAAATGAATCCAAGGTACAGTTTCGGGATTGACATGCTTGCTAGACTAAAATTCAGGCAGCAGTGGCGATTGAGGTGATCTACTTACACAAAGGTCAGATTGCCCAGATTGTACAATCCACTGCCGCCAATGACTCCCACAAGGACTAGAAGAAAACTTAGCAATTCTCAAGCAGTAGCAAGACCTGGATTACCTTTGTCGGTCGACATCGATATGCTGGTCAAGAGAAAGCCGGCGATGTGAGAGAAAGCCGGTGTTGGGATCAATGATGGTCGGCGATTGCCGAAAAGGCTCAGGCCTCCTGCAAAACTAAGCAAGAAATTTAAGGCATAAAATTGTGGACCATCATCTCATACAGTGCAGGAAACTGTGTGTTATACGCAGACTTCGGAATTTGATTGAACCATTACCAGGTACTGTTCAACACTCGCGATCGCGCCCCATCGTTTAGGGTACACGGAACAAGCTACAGATCGCTATATATCGTCTAATCACCGAATCTCCGCCGTCGTTACCCTCCTCGTCCGCTTTCCTCGGAGCCTTTCGGAAGACATGCCGAGTCTGGGTTTTGACAGGAAATGTGGCAAGTTTCCGAGTCGGTACGGTCACGGACCGTCACGCGTTTGCGTTTTATTTGCACCTCTCACGGGCACTTCCTGTTCTCCGGTATCGAATAATAATAAACACGGCACATCAGTCGGCTGTATCCGGCGTCACAGGCAACTGCAAGAAGTAAGGACCGCCCAACTTCAGCTAGCTGTAATCAAGGCGTAGTTCAGTTACACAGGTCATCTCGCGCTATATGGCCGTCATCGTCCGTTTTCTTCGGAGCCTTCCTTCCCTTTCTGTTTGGGAGACTCTGGGTTTGACAGGAGATGTGGCAAGTTTCCGAGTTGGTAGGGTCGCGCATTTGTGTTTTGTTTATTTTGCACCTCTCAGTGGACCAGCACTTCCTGTCCTCTGGTATCGAATAATAATTTAAAACACGGCACATCAGTCGGCTGTATCGGAGCCTTCACTTTCTGTTTGGCAGACTCTGGGTTTGACAAGTAGGGCCGCGCATTTGCGCTTTATTTTTATTTTACACCTGGACCGGGAAATCATGTTCTCCGGTATCGAGCAATAATAAACACGGCACATCACACTCTAGAAATAAAGTTGTTTCGGGACACAGACCTAAAAACGTGCGTGAAATTAGTAATATTAACACGGGAACAAGTGCACCAGAAACCGATAGTTTCAGGAGCAGTTATTGCGTGCCGAACCAATTGGTTTCGGGAGCGCGCGAAACTATTGTCGTCGGGCCTCCGGGCGGTCCGATGGGTTTCAGGCTGGCTAATTTTGGGTACCAGCCGAACCTATTTTTCTGTGCAGATAAAACTGGTCCTGAAACCAATGGTTCAGGACTGTAGATTCCATTCCTGATACCAAGAGTTTGGGGAACATTCTTGAGAGCCCCGAAACCACACATTTCCGGAGTGTCACCCAGCTGCATCCGGCGCCACATGAAACTGTAAGAAGAAAAGGACCGCCCAACTTCAACCAGCTGTAATCGAGGTGTAGTTCGGTTCCACAGGTCATTCATCACGTCGCGCAAGTCCAAAAATGTCTGTGTTCTGCGCGCTATAAAGGCCAGGTGTCTGCTCGTTCGAACCAACAGACATTTCGATTTCTGTCTCTCACTCCCTGCTCATCGCTCGTTGATATACCATCGCCACAAACAATGGTCCCCACCTTTCTCACCGCTATCTCGTTGGCATTGTTGGTTATTCCGAGCGTGGTGGCGGTCCCGGTTTGTACCTGTCCAGCTTATTCGCTGTCATCCAACAACTGAGGATCTCTCAGCTCGCCGATTGCAACTGCACCGGAACGATAAACAGCAACTCTACGAAATACATCTGCGGCGATGCTCGCCTCGGGCCCGTCATCCTCCCAAAGAAGGCCCCATTCTCCAACATGGTCTACGGCTACGATCGCCTCGGGGGCCTCTGCCCGGGCGAGTTCCTCCGCAAATGGACCTTCTCCAACGGCTCTTACAACTACCCCGGCCACGAGACGCAGGGCTTCCAACTCTCCACCATTAACGTAACCATTGCCGGGGAGGAGACCCTTGTCGAGGGCATGCTCCTCGATCGCTTCGGCGGCGTGCACGGGATGTTCCTCGCTCCCGCCTACACCCCATTCGCTCAGCGCTCCCTCCCTCCGTCGGCACTCAACGATCCGGTGGGCGGGCCGACTGAAAATTATCATGTCTACAAGGTGGAGAGGAACTTCACGGTGCTTTCCGGGACAACCGCGGCCTGGTTCGGGCAGCCCGGGCAGGGGACGCAGTATTGGTACAATGGGACCGTCGAGGATTTGATTTCCGCCAAAAATTTGTCCGTGGTAGCAGTTTAGGTGGTGGGTTGATACAACGAGAGCTAAATGGCTCCTAGGCTTCAAGTAGCGAGTAATCGTATGCATCTGAGCATTTTTCAAGTTACGTCTTATTTCGTTGTCGATTTATTAATAATTACGAGGAGGATCTGGAACAAGAGACGAGATGCGAAATTTGTCCATAATTCCACCAAGATGGGTTCAAGAATATTGAACCATGTTTACATTCAAAACTGCTGCCTCTGCCATCTAATACAAGACTGAGGGTCTCAGCGAGTAAAATCAGAGTCAAGTGGGTGGTCATGCAGATTTTGAAAGCCGGGCACCATTTCGTCATGAGGACTGAGTGATCCAGTCTTCATCTATAGCTGTCCATCGATCATGCATTATAAATTTGAGGATGCAATTCTGGGAAACAGTGGATTACACTCATCCTCATCCTGCTGTCCACCTTGCGTACCGTCGACGTCGACAGGATTTAAACGCATGGCAAATTGAATATCAACATCAACCCATCTTTAAGAATGACAAGGGTTTGGGGTCACAGGACAAGTTAGCGTCCAGAGAAGTGTAAAGTGGGCCGGGCTGTTCAATTTGCAGTGCATGACAGCTCATAGCTCAATCCTGATGTGTATTATTTTAAACCCTTCTTAAATGACGTCGAAGCTGTATTTGAGCGCTTAACATCTCTTCCTCTTACCTTCACCATTGATGGATGCAGAACCACATGTGGATGCTGAATCCGCCCCCAACACCAGTACTGGCTCTCATGAATCAGTGTCGTGAGTTCTTCAATTCCTTGTTAATCCACTCTTTGACCTCTTGCTTCATCGGCACCTAATCTAGGTATGGCAGCGCCATTTTCTCGGGGTCACATGGCTTCACCGTGGCCGGCGGGACCTTTAACAACGTCACGAAGAATTACACCAGCGCTCCCACTGTACCTTCCGGTAGATTCCCTCGCATGTCTTACGAGGACACTAATCTTGGGCAGACATCCGAACGATCCCAATGGGGACATCAATCTTCTCGAAGAAATACGCTTCGACAATGAGACAGGTATTGTTGGTCGCCAACACCCTGAAAGTACACGTGGACGGCGGATGTATTGTGCCAGAGTAGATGGCCGAAAATCGGGTGTGACAGTGGCTGTCTATCAGGGAAAGGGCGCAGAAGAGGTGTGCTATGTCTCGTTCTCCTGGTATGGTGTGTAATTAACTTCTATAGGAGTGGCGCCAGGATATTGCGAATTACATGACGGTTCGGCAAGTTCCATACCAAACCGTTGCCTACTACTATATAATGAATTGAATTGCCAGCCATCCAAATATTATCCAGGTCTGTGGAGCAGCGAGTTCGGGTGGTCTACATGCCACACTTTTCCACGATGGTGTGACGTTCGATTTAAATGGGCTACCATAAAGCTTGATACTTCACACCATATTTGTCTCTCTGTCAGGCACACAGCCCCCTGGATAATGCGAGGTCTGTCCGGGGATGGGTGAGGAAGGAAATACAGAGATTGGTCGTTACCCTAGTAACACTCAAGAGATCTGCAATCGACATCCCTGTAGAATTTTCGAGACCAGCTCGACGGGAAGGGAAAGTAAAGACATGATGGAGGAGGAGGAGGAGGAGGATGTATTACTGCGGTGGTCCCTATAAGGAACAAGCAGGTACTGTACCGACATACACGCGTCCTATGTATGCTACAGTCGTCAACGGCCCAGTCGCTGTGGAAGCATAAGCACCTATAAGTACCTAAACACCTCACGAAAAAACTTGGTAGACGGGGATGGTGTACGGAGTCCTAGAAAGATTGGGGAAGTGACGAGGGTGTAGCATCGACACAAAGTACACCGACTGGATTGAAACGGAAAGCTCCCAGTGGAGGGGAAGCGATGACTGTGCTGTGACCCAACGGATCAAGGTTTTATGGCGATGTAGACGCCGTTCGAGGCGTAGGGAATCCGAATAAGGAAAGAGACCGGATGGTGTTCGAGACCAGGCTGGATGTCAATGTCAATGTCTGAGTCGCTCGCGGTCGAATCAGAGAAAACCCTTTGCCCGACCCGGCCCGGCCTGCTCAGATCTAATCACAGCCTTATCTCCAAGTATCACGTTCCAAACTATGGGCACGATAAGATAAGATTCAAAAGCAGAGCAAACGGATTGAGCCTTTGGCGGCCCTTTCTGTTTGCCAGTTTCTCCTTTCCTCTTTTTTATTTTAGGTTTTATTTGTAGATAGCTTGCATGCGTACCTGCAGGGACTGTTGAGGCGACGCATGAGTTGATCTTCTGGTTGGCGGGGATTTAAGGTCAATGGCGAGGATCGCTGTTGACTGTCCACGAGGTTTTAGCCGTACAACCTAGCTGTTGTGGCCACAACATGTCGGGAAGATCAAGGGTTTAGTCTTTCCACCCCCCTTCAGTAGTGCGTATGTTCTACGTAAAGATACGGTAACTTTTATATCCTCCTCCTCCAGAACTTCGGACTCGGGGTGCCGTTCGCAAAAAGATCGCAAGTCTCAGCATGTGGCATGCAGGTGTTTTGACGGGTTGAGTCTGATTGAATGTCCATAGGGAAGAATTCAAATCACTTCATACCTCTGCCGACAATTTGAAAAAAGTGACATAGGTGGACATGGACGGGGCTAGTTGGATCATTACAAAAGCGCCAAAAAAATACGTGAGATGTCGTCTCATGCAACCAACGGCTAGACCGAGTCATTCGTAGACATGCGCTTCAACGGTAAGGCTGGTCCGTCGGAGTCGCATGGCTCAGATTGCCCGGGAATGGGGCAATTGTTCGCTTGTTGACGCGACGGAACCCGCGATATTCCGTGCACGCAGCCCCGACCACTGCAAGATAATTATTTAGCCTGCGAAATTCAAACATGGATCCGCAGAGCTTACATGTAATTAAAAGCCCTCCAGAGAGGATGCTTACAACGGTGAACAAAGCCCAGCTCGCGAAAGGCTCGGGGAAGTTGGCAGAGAATATCACATTCATAAAGATCACACCACCGGTGAGACCTGAAAAAAAAATTGTCAATCGATTGAACAAGATAATATGGGAAGCTACTCACAGAACCAACCCGAACCCAATCCGCACAATACACAGAAGCGAGTTTTCGTGGGCGGGGTTCGACGTCCCAGGTGCAACCTATGAAGACTCAATCATATTTATGGCCCCTCAGAAGGAGGAAGAATTCTCACAATTTCACGAGTGTCACACCTGTCCCTGCAGAAATGAGGGCAACTATGATCTGAAGAACACCTGCCGATTGAACGTAGTTCAGGAACAAGGAAAATGTAGGAAGCATGATGGCGCACCTGTGGCAGCAAATTGACCACCCAGAGACTCCGTGACAACCTCAGCTATCGCGAAGAGGACGACGAATAAGGCAATGTAAGCCCCCGCTGTGATTCCCATTTGTGAGGGGTAGCAAAACATCTCAAGATGAAATGTTACCATACGTGAACCTCCGGCCATGGATATTTCTGGGCTTGATTGGAGACGAATCGTATGTGACCTTGTGGGAGCCGCACTGTGTGCAACGCAACCGTTGAGGACTCGAACCGGGGCTTGTCACTGGCTGGCTGACTCAAAATGAGGACAAGCATACTATCTGATATCGATTGAAAATACCTTTGTTCTGGAATATTGGGAGCCCTTGGGACATTAATATTGGGAGCCTTTGAGTCCGAAATATTATTCTCGAAGGAACCGGACCCGGAGTGGTAGCTGGGAGGCTTCTCGGCGGCCTGCTTCGAGTCTTTGGGTACAATCATTTTTCTTCAGGTGCAAGGAACCAAACCGAAATGTGAGTCGGTGAAGTCCGTCAGGAAGTACAAGGACTGGATGACAGGGAAGTGAAGAAGATAAGAAAACCTGCTCGACTGCGGGCTGCGCATTAAGAAGTCCTGTCTAAAATCAGCTCGGCAATCATCTCAATTCAACGAAAAGATCGCGTGTCCATTGCAAGTCCATTGCTCGATTTTATTTTATATTGGCACAATCGTTATAACAGCAAAAAGCAAAACATTATTGGTCGAGAGGACGAAAAGTGAAGATCACTCCAGATTCACCATAGCCTTCAGTTTTGGACTTTACGAACGATTGTAAGCTTAAGTATTCATGCGGGACGGGATATTTTAACCTTCGTGAGATTTTAACGTCAAAAGTTGGCCCTATGACTCCTGACCATCATCTTCGATTGTAAGCGCCGCCCTGAAATAGGCCCCCGGTCACTCACCCATAACTAGCTCCGCCAAAAGTCCAAATTTTTCGTTGATTTACCTTACATTTTTCGGGTTTTTGGGCGTTGATTTACCTTACGGCGGAGCTGATTCCGAAAAAAAAAATCCATTAAATTGCATTTCTAGTCGTTTTTTCCCGCATTTTTCGCCCCCCTGCTCTTCTCCTGGCCCTCCCCTCTCCATCACCGTCCGTGCGGTCACTGGCCACAGAGTGGGCAGCCCAGAGCAGTCCCGGAGCCCAACCCTATGCTTCTCTTCAAAAAAAAAAATTCTCGGGCTGCGCCCGATTTACTACAACGGAGCTGATTTCCAGTCTAACTCGTTGATTTACCTTACGGGACGGAGCGCAAAACAGCGACTTTGAGGCGTTGATTTACCTTACAGCGGAGCTAGTTATGGGTGAGTGACCGGGGGCCTCCTGAAATGCCAAAAGTGCTAAGCGGTTAGCCATTCTTTCATAGATAGATATCCAGGGGGATGGAAGAAAAAAATGATTTGACATTGGAATATGCTCCCAATTTTTATTTTATTTATTTTTTGGAAAAAAAAAACTACATCCGCTTCATTAGTCGAGCATCCAGCTCGTTTTCCCTCATCTGCCATGCATAGTATCCTCTGACTACTTAGTGCCTCCCAGTGGACGCTATGCTATACAACACATCCGGCCCAGTTATGATAATGAGTTTCATGCTGCACTATTTCCAGAGCGGGTTCGTCTGGCGTTGAGCCCGGTCGGCATTCAAGGAGGTCAGAATTTCCGGCTTCCAGGTTGATGATGAATAAAGGTACTAGCAAGGAGGATATCGGATCCAGAGTCTATATGTGTAAGCTGTTGTTCGTCCCCACCGTCCACTCCCACCCACGGATCGTCAGGGTCTAGCAGTGGTCAAACATTATTAAATGCGCGCGGCAGGATGGTTCAATGCGGTATCCAAGGATTGGCATATATTGTCAGGCTACTTAGAATTGGAGGTATCTATGATGTTCCGCGCAAACTCGCCCGCCTGACACAAATGTCCCGAAAGCTGTAAGGTATGTGTCCAACGTGCAGAGCTGGAAAAGAAACTGGCGCAGTCAAACCTAAGATTTGGCACAGGGTTAAGGTCAAGTTAACGCCGTGTCATTTTATCCGTGGAAAAGTAGAGGCTGTAGAGCTTTCGCAGGCTCCACTGATAGGGGCTAAATTCCCATATACGGTATTCGACCTGTCGGCTATCAGCATCTTTCTTGTACTACCCACCAACAACCCACTACGCGTTTGGCATTCCCAAGGGCATTTGCGTCCAAGACAAAGTACGGAAAAGTACCCTCTCAAATCCGTTATTCCGTTGCCGCTCATAGCATATCCCATGGATCAATCTCGCTTCAGCAACACCTTGCACACAGTTCCCAGCCAGGCTCTTGGTCAGGCTACTTATCCGCGATCTTGTTGTTGGACCGCATAAGGAGGCACCAGATTTTCCCCAAGGAAATTTCAGCATTCAATTGACCAACTGGTTAAAAAACGGGACGAACTCAACGATGCCCACTGTCGCGGAGCGTCTCGTTCGCAAACTCCCAGAGAACGTCGTGCGGGAGAGACATACTCGTCGCATCCCTTCCATCTAGGATGTACTATTTCTACCCTCGGTTCAGCACATCCGACTCTTCTTCTCCGAGTCTGCCACGCCTAGCGGAAGCGGAAGACAGCCATATCGACACCTGGGCTCTGGCATTCTCTCCTTGTCGTTGCGTCCATCGAAGAAAGTCAGGCTGCCAACAGTCCCAAGCTGCGGGAACTCGAAGACGTGGTGGAGGCCCGGGGAAAGCCTAGATATTCTTAGACTGGAACCCTACCTCTTTTGCACTGCGGATATTACAGTATCGACGTGCTCTCCGCTTCGATGTTCCAGGGCTTTACCTCCTCACCCCTTCCGTAGCGCTCTTCCTAAGCGACGTCCCGATTCTGCGTCAGTGGCTCCGACAGTCTCGTCCCTGGAGTATTCACGACCGCTAGATCCTGGGCTTAAGCGCTTTTTGGGAGCGCCCGGCCTCGTTTCTGAAAGGGAGGTACAACGCTCTTCCTGTTTGTCGTTGAGCGAATTCGTCCCTCCGGATATAATTCGTCCCTTCGGATGACGGGCCTCGTGCCTCGGAGGCGGTACGTTTGTGCCCGAACCGCGACCTGTACGATCTCAATCGACAGCTACATCCGCGCGGGACATCGCAGTGCCTCGGTGGCCCCAGCCGTGCTACATAGGAGCCATCCAGCGACGGCTTCGCCCGCGGTGACTGATTTCAACACCTCGTCCTCCCGAACCTCCGCTGTCTCGAGTACACCAACACCGGATTCGACACCTCCTGGGTACCGTGCTTCGTGGTTTTGGCCTTCGCACCGGCGGCATCGCACATCGAGAGCCTGCGCCTGCCTCCCGACCACCGCGCTCCTGAGGGCCTCCGACTCGCGCTTCTGGTCCGGAACAGCGAGTCGTAATGTGGAGTCCCCGAGTCTGGCGTGCCCCCGTCTGAGAACTACAGGCTATAAGCCTCATGCCCTTCAGCGCTGCGCGTCTGATCGCGTTCTTCCTCGCGCACGCACTCGTCCCTTCCCTTCCCTTCGACTCGCGAGTCGCGTCTGATTCTCGCAAAGGCGCGCATTCGCATACCGCACACCGAAGACGCATCTCAGGGCAGGAACGCACCGACGCAGACTTTGCCGCTCAATAAACAATTTACAACCGTACTCTGTTTCGGCGGGATCTCATTTCCCCGGTTGCGCCGAGGGTTCAATACTTCGTACTTATTAATCTCTTGAGGGCTCTTATTCATCCGTTCATTTCTCTTATCTCTTATGCTCCTGTATACGCTACCTTTGGGATTTAAAGGATTCGCTGGCCGCGAGTTTTACGCGTGAGTTCAAGTTGATGTGTCCATTCTGGAATAGTGTTTCGTCTGGTTCTTGGTGTTCTGCTCCTTGGATTTTTCAAGCCTCAACACAGTCCTACATAGTCCTTGGGCTCCATAATCATAATAAAGACCAACGCACATATTGTACCAAAATGATCCAGCCAACGCGCAACCTCCACCGTGGCATTGCCGCCGAAACAAGGCTAATTGACGAGATTTAACCATGGACGGAGTTAAAACGTAAGATAGACGCATGGAATGAAACGCTAAATGGACAGAGAGATTGAAACGCGACGACGTAAATTGGAAATTGATAGATGGAATGAAACGCAGCCAAAAAAACGACAAATGAGAGAGACAAGTCAGAAAGAGACGTTAAATGCGGAAGAAATGATATAAAGAATGCGGGAAAACGATACTAAAGGATGCGGAAGGAACGAAGTAAGGAATGGAATAAGGAGAAAAAAAGGTAAAGCTAAGGAATGTGAGTGTATCTATGCATGCCCCAGGTGCTTATGACTGGGGCAGCCTACTGTATGTAGCGTAGTAGCGCAAACAACTGTATAAAGTACAATAATATCTCAGCTGCTCAGCAGACATTATGTATATCTCTCCCCCCACTGAAATCCCACGTCGCACGTCGAGCCGCGAGACAGCATCACCACGACGCCAACACGAGGCTATCGCATCACACCGTCGCCGTTGCAAATAGATCACGATTTATGACCGTCGCAACGCCGTCGCCGTCGTCAATTAGACATGGAGGCAAAGCCCGAGTCGCTGAGCGCCTCGGGCTTGGTGCCCTCGACGCGCACGGTACCGAAGTAGGGGTGCGCCATGGCCTCGGCGGCAGTGAGGCGCTCGCGCGGGTCGAAGCGCAGGAGGCGGTCGACGAAGACGAGCGCGTCGGGCGAGGCGAGGTGCTGGTTCTCCGCCGTCACGAAGCGCGCCCACGGGCGTGCGGGGTACCTGGTAGCGCAAAGCAAAGGAATGTCGTGTTAGCTATGTAGGAAGGGTGATAGTGGAGGGCGACTGACGTGCCGAGGAGGTCCTCAAGGTCGCTCTCGAACGGGATGTCGTACGCCTTGAGATACGCGTCGAAGCGGTCCGTCCCGAGGACGCGCATGATCTTGAGGAGCTGGTCCTCGTTGTCGGACCCGCGGAAGAAGTGCTGCTTGCGGAAGATCTGCGGGGGGCGGCGTCAGCGCAGTCACCGACGGGAGAAGGGGGCGGGGCGACGCACCATGGCGGCGAACATGCACCCGGTGCTCCAGAGGTCGAGGCTGTAGTCGTAGCGCTTGTAGCCGACGAGCAGTTCTGGGGGCTTGTAGTGTCGCGAGCCGACACGCACGTGGTACTCGACGCCGGGGTGGTAGAACTCTGCGAGGCCCCAGTCGATGAGCCGCAGCTGCGGGAGGTCAGCCACGGGGGTATTTGTGGGGGAATGAGGACACGCACCTCGCGCCGCTGGTGGTTAATCATGACATTGGCAGGCTTGACGTCGCGGTGGATGATGCCGTGTGAGTGGACAAAGTCGAGGGCGGTGAGCAGCTGGAACGTGTAATGCCGGATGTCGGCGTCGGTGAGGCGCGTGTACAGCTGGTTCCAGTCGGTGTTTTCGACATACTCGGTGATCAGGCTATGGTACAGTCGAGAAGCTGTTGATTCGGGTTATAGAGTACCACAAAATGAAGTCTCAGAGGTACACGCACGGTCACGGACGACATCGAGCAGCGCAATGCAGTTCGGTGCGCCTGCGAGGTTGCGCAGGACCTTGATTTCCCGCTTGATTTTGTGCCCTGCGACCGGCTTGAGCACCTTGATCACACAGCGCTCGCTGTTGACCGTGTCGACTCCTTCAAAGACCTGGCAAGGGCATTAGAGTGGTCCTGAATATAGAACCGTTGCGCACCTCTGAGTATTTCCCGCCCCCCACCCGTCGGACGATCTCATAGCGATCCGGGGAACTCCATTCGATGCGAAACTTGTTGTACTCGTACCAGGCTTTGCCCCGCGTTTCGTTGGCGTCGGCGTACACCCGCGACATATGTACAGAAAGGAGAATCTAGAGGAAAACAACGAGGGTAACGCCACTTCCGTGCGTGCCTCGTTGTCGTACAGAAGCAAGCCCAGTCGGCAAGTGCCGCAGGGACCATCACTTCAAAACAGCGCAGCACTGCCTCCGACTCGGCAGTGATCGGCCGAAAACGGCAGGTTGGTCGGTATATCTGATTGAGCAAGCAATCAAAAGTGCACACAGTAAAATGCTATGAGAATTGCAATTTTGCAACTTTCCTCGGTGTTCTGGCTGCGGTTAGGTTCTGAACCGTAATTGAACTGTAACCTGAACCGAACCCAAGGTTCAAGGCTCAAAGAATTTCGTCATGCTCTGAACCCCTCATTTGAAAAGGGTCATGTATCACGGAAAAAGTACCCGCAGCGCACGGTCTACGCAGTTCTATCGTTTGAACATACCGACATTCAAGTCGCGCGAATCGACAGTGCGATAAATATTTAATATTTCAATATGCAAGTGGGTTGATATTGCGAGGGGAAGGTGTGAGGGCTATGGATGAATTTTGAAGCCGACCATAATTCAAAGCATTTTATCACAGTTCAGAGGATTTCCAGAGCTGTAGATTCAGACATTTCAAGGCCGTTGAGAGCGGAAATTTAGCCATGGGTTTAATAAACGAACAAAAAATTGATCGAACCACTGACCAGTTCGAATCCAGCTCCAACATCGCTGACCCAGAACGCGAGGTTCAGAAAATCGGCTGAAGCCTGCACAGAGCCCAAAGTCCACATCCCATTCGAGCCTCACAAAATTCAGGTGGTTGAACTGCACCGCCGGACCGCAATACAGTGTTCCGCAATAGTTGAATGGAAGGATAGAAAGTATCCACCTGGGTCAAGCTGACACTAGAGCTTCCGTTGAGTCGCCGAGGGCAACCGGGCCACATCCCTTCAGCGTTCGAACCTTTCCCAGCTCATATCACTGGCACCCGGTTCCCGAGTTTATTCTGATGTTTCTAGACAATACGTTCAAATAATTTCAGGGGAAGGTAATTTCTCCCCTTGTAACATTCTCCAAGTCCAACGCGGTTCAAATTTGAACAAGCAATTTTAGCCTAAATAAAGCTGCGCCAGTTCACCACTCAACCAAAGCCCTGGGGCGCTTATTGCCTTAACAGCTTTTCGGCATCCATTCCGGCCATCATGGATGATCATACAGCTTTCCCTGCTATGAACGGCTTCTTTACCAAGGCTGACACGCTGAAACCTCCGGCGCCTCCCTCGACAAACCTCTACCTCATAGCTCTACTACTGAATGGCCGAGCTTGCTGCTGGTCTCGTTGGTGCCGCCGTGACCGTTGGAGCGGGCGCGCTGACGACAGCCTCTGGCTTCATTGGACGGCACGAATATAGTCACCACGAGCAGCTAATGGAAACGAAAAGGAACATGAGTGACTTCATGGAAAACCTTCGGGGCGGCGACGTTACACCGGCGAGGAAACTGAATTCTTGAAGACAACAGACGAGTGAGCCTGACATTACTTTCAACGCAAAGACTTAGGCTACCCGTACGAAAGCGCTATCCAAAACAAAATGAATACTATAAAAGCATTGAGAGTTACAAGGAAACTTCGTGGTTCAATTTTCCGGCGAAACTTCGAGAGAAGAAGGATGTCCGGCGGGCAAACGTCTAACACAACAAGCAAACCATTCTCTCAGGAGTCTCAACTGGGTGAGCTAGTTCACTCCGGAATTCGTTAAGTTAGAATACGAAACACAGTCGATGCATTCCGGTCCGACACATCCTCGATCGCTGTGTCTGCAGGCTCTCCGCCTGGATCTAATATGGCCGTCGATGACCTTCGGGAATGGACATACAACGTTGACGACAACTCATCGGGAAGCGACCTTGAGCCAGATCATGAGACGCAACGATCTTCCAATCTCGGTGAACGGCAAGTATATTCTTAACTCAAACGCGTACGCTTCTCATGAAAGATCTCTAGGCTGCAAATCTTTCTTCCTCATGCGCCACAATTCGGGTTCTTCCTGGATTTGGAGCGGTTCTTGCAACTTGGAACGGCTGAGCAGGCAGAGAGCTCAACAAGCTCGCACCCGCTGGTAGCCCTCCTCAGTGCGGTTGATATGTGGGCAGCACACCTGGCCTCGGACCCTCGCGAAGAGTCGTTCAAAAATCGGGCGCTGTACTATGCAGCAACAGATCTCGACTTTTCGGACCCACAGCTATTCATGTATACGATTCAGGCCCAGGTCCTGCTTTCATACTATTTCTTCTGGACGGACCGCTTGATGGCGGCCCGAACGCATGCTGCCACGGCAGTTGCGCTTGCTACGGGGGAGGTCTACATCATATTCGGTCCCTTCACCACTCTTACCTTGCAGTCATTGGAGTCGAGGAGACCGAAGGAGGAGGTATCTTTCTCCCGGTGCCCAGCGACGCGGTGGAGGAGGGCGAGCGGATAAACGGCTTTTGGGCGGTGTTCACGTTACAGCAGAACCTCTCCGTCGCTCTAAATCCAGCTCCACTCGTCTACGGCGTGTTCGAAGCGTTACACATCGATACGCCGTGGCCGCTGGAAATGGAGCAGTACCGTCAGGTAAGCAGGAGACATTATTATTATTTGCGCTTCGTTGTCAAAACGTCTCACCAAATTCAGGGGCTTTTAACGTCCGACATCCGTGGAGACTCGACTCTGCGTTCTTACCTTTCCAAACCAATGGCCCCAACCCATGGTGACGATGGGTCTTCCATTACTGCTATGAATGTCAAAGCGTGCATACTTCTTCATCGATCGATATACCTCCAAGGACAGTGCCAGTGGGCACAAGAACGAGAGTCATCCATGGAGGCATCAAGAACGACTTTCGATATCATTGACGAGCTCATCGAGTCTTTGCGGGCGAAACTTAGGCTGGAGAACCTTCCCTGCACTCCTACAATAGTGCTAACGTACTCGCTCCTCGACGCCGCAACCATCACGCTGCATAATATCTTCAAGACCTCCGATGCGACGTCGAGACAGCGTTGCTTGGACGCTGCGCAGGCTATGTTCCGCTTCACAGATGCGGACCTCCGGCGGCAACATCTCAATCCGATTATGGGCGTAAGTTTATTCATTTGCAGGTTGGGGTTTTGTCGCATTTATAATTTTATCCCCGCTTTGTGCCTTTATGTTTCAGACCTTGTGGTTAATGGCATGCGACGTCTTCATCACCGAACTCAGAAGTGTCGGCAACGGCTCGCACGCTGACGTCAAGGATAACCTGTACTCCAACCTGAAGACGGGACTCGGAGTTATAAGCACCTTTGACCAGGGGAGCCTCCTGATGCGTAAGTTGTTACTGGTTCAATCGCCTGAGGTGCATTCACCGCAGATTGACTCGGATCTCAATCGCAGGTAATCGACGGAAGAAACTCGAGCATGCCATGGTTGGATTTTTTGACTCTAGCCAGTAATACTGTACAGTGTAGCACAACAGTAACTAGCTGAGACTAGTAACACGCGGAACCTTTAACGTGCCTTGAATTTTTGAATTATAGACGGGAGAGGTCGACCGGCTTGTACTTGTTATTACTGACTATACAATGGTCCCACCCTCAAAATAAAACCAAGATCGGCGGCATGTCGGACCGAGGTCCGAAACGTGGGAACATCAATTTCTTACCAAACAAACACCACCACTTGTGCTCCTTCACCGTTCGACGACATTTTGGGGGTTTTCTTTTGGTGGCTTTTTCTGCTCCTCGGGTGCAGAGCATGAATATCTGCTTCAAATGACACGAATTCGTATGATACCCGGTCTAGGCCCTCGAAGGGGGCATGAGCGGCGAGCGTCGTCTTCGGCGTCACTGGCAGCCCATATGACACCAAACCAACAAGAGACATGCTGAATTTTGCAGTTTTCTTCGGCCCGGATACATCATTTGGAGCGGTATACCTTTCATTGACCCCATTCTCACCGCTATCCATTACCCCAAACCACCAGATTCTGATGTCACCGACTTTTGGATTATGTGGAGGAGCCGGTTGCGTCTGAGGAGCGTCCAGCTGTGTCCTATTCCTTCTTATTGGCTAACCCGTAGCCTGAATTTCCGATATTTATAGTTTATCTCTGCCCACCCACCCTGTTGGCATCGTCCCATCAAAGACGAAATTCTTGCTGCCCTGCTTGTACGGTCATACGCACCGCTCAAAACCCTCCATGGACGCCTTTTGTATATATTCCTATGCAGAAAGCCAGTCAACTTCGGCCTTGTATTAATCCGGGGTGGCCACTACCTCCTTGGCTTACTTGCCGTGGCGGCGGAGAAATTTCACAACAGGACCGACCAAGACGTTGCGTCCAAGTAAATTTCATCCATTCGTAGGATGAGAATCTTCAGTATGAACCCTATTTGACCACCGCATTTAGTCAAGCGATGTGTGGATAAACCATAAACGTGAAGGTGGCCCGTCACCGGTGGTGCAATCACGCGGCGTGTGGTGGGCGCACGAGGGACGAGGCATGCGGGGTACGTGAGATTTTTTTTTCATCTCGGCCGGAGTAATTATAACACCGATCAGGAGCGGTAGCTGTCAGTCTGACCATTGGCAGTCAGAGATCATTCCTTTGGCAGTCCATCCTTGATTCGAAGGATGGGTTCCTGTTGCTCTAGCAGCACTTCCCAGCTTGAAAGCCTCTGTGCTATTTTAGCCCCTCAGCATTGCCGCTCCGAGACCTGGCGGCAAAATGTAACCTCTATTCACGTATGCGTTTTTGTTTGTTTTTGGAACCTCCCGATTACGCAGAGCGGGACGTTTACCACGGGAGTGGAATCAGATTTGCCGTAATTGGCGGTGTCATCTGTTGCCTTAGTCGATTGGCTATTCGGAATGCTGATGCCGCAGTATTTGCCGGGCAGCCGTAAAAGATCATCTCCACGTTTCCTTTCCTTCTGACCCTCTGACATACGCAGGCATACCGTCCTACTTCCGTTCTGCTGCGCATGAAATTACTTGGAATCGCGCTGCAAGTGCATCCCCTGTCCTCAGGAACGTTTCTCACTCGAATCCCTCCAGATTTTTGTCACTCAGCCACCTGGTTGCTGGCATCTCGCTCTCTGTCCCCACCACAAATGTC
Organism: Mycena leptocephala; assembly: GCA_029378395.1. Taxonomy (NCBI): domain Eukaryota; kingdom Fungi; phylum Basidiomycota; class Agaricomycetes; order Agaricales; family Mycenaceae; genus Mycena; species Mycena leptocephala. The sequence continues at coordinate 197,353 of JARJLF010000302.1, read as the reverse complement.
GTGGTCTCGACTTCCGTAGACTGCCAATGGACCGCAGACGCCACGGATCCTGCGGCATTCGCTCTCGTCATGCAGTTCTCCAACGCGTCGAGTCTTTTCGGGGAGTTCGCCGCTGTGACTACTGTGCAGCGCGGGACTACAACGAATGGTACTGTGCCCAATATCAAGAATGTTGCGGTTCCCGGGTGCGTATGGATCTCCATCCCGCTGGGGCTGCTGTTCTCATATAATCCGAATCCGAGCAGAATGCATCGGTTGGCTGCATATGCAGAGTAAGCCCGCGCTAGCGCCGCCATGTACTTGTGATTGAACCTCATTCAGCCCCTTCGACCCCAATTCTCAACCGTTTGCGTTGTCGCCAGCGTTCAACGTCGTCGTCCCAAACATCGCGCTCTCCGTCCCCACCACGGATGTCGCGGTGGGTACTTCCGTGAACTGCCAATGGACCTCAGGCGCCACGGATCCTGCGACATTTGATCTGGTAATGCAGTTCGGGTCGCCCCAGTTCGGAGAGTTCGCTGTTGTGACTGTTGTGCGGCGCGGGAGCACAACGAGTGGTACCGTATCAAATATCAAGAACGTCGCAGTTCTCGGGTGCGTATTCACTTCCTGATTCGAGACGGCACTACTTATTGCATTCAATGCGACTCAGAATGCATCGGTTGGCAGCATATGCAGAGTAAAGTCCTCATTACTGATTGCGCGAGACTTCGGCGCTCATAGTTTGCCCTATATTAAGCCCCTTCGATTCAAACGCTCAGCCGTTTTCGGTGTCGCCGGCGTTCAACGTCATCGCAAACTCATCTCAATCGTACGTGTTTATGGAGTATATTCTTCCCAGCGATCTCATTGGCGCTCTAGATCCACAGTGGTTGGAGCTCCTACGTGCGTGGCCTGTTGCCGAATTGAATTGGGCGTGAACCTCCTGCTCTAGCTCCGTTTTGCCAACGACCCCGGGCGCGTCAACAAGGTATTCCTTGCATTAATCGCTAATGCATAGAAGTCTCAACTAAATGCTCTAGCACATCCACATCGTCCGGTTCTTCCCGGAGGTATTTTCACCATACTAATTAGCCCATTCGTCTATCTGATCTCATACTCAGTAGCAACAACCACAACACAATCATTATCGCGGTCGTTGTCATATGCGTTGTGCTCGCACTAGCCATTCTGGGTCTCCTGCTTCTGCTCCGCCGCCGCCGACGCAAAAATGCAGAGATGTCCGATATTGCCCGCCCGCGATCAGTACTCACCGAGGATTTGGGCTCCGGCGGCGCTACCACCTTAAATGCACCGTCGTCCGACATTGCGAGATTCAGCACAGGCCCAGTGTCCCATCGGCACGAGAAGATGGCACACAATGGATACCTTGTCCCCCAGCGATCGTTACGGGACCGCAGGCCTGACGAATCAAGTCCACCGCTGTCCGACGCTGGAAGCAGTAGCACATGGGCGGTACCTGAGAGCAACAGCGACCGAGCGGTATCCCAGCGGCTCCAGAGAACGGAGGCGGAACTGGAAGCGCTGAGGGCCGAGGTGCGGACCTTGACGCAGCCTCCGCCGTCGTACTTTCCTGAGTAGGGAGTCGAGAGTGTGTCTTCTCTTACTGTATATTGACAAAAGAATTGGTATCCTACAACTGGATTGTATAATTTTATGTAATGAGGATAACGCAGCTGGGTGGCGAAGCAGAGGTTAACGGCTGTCATTGGCAACAAGCGGGCGAGTAGACTTCCGTCTGGAATTTAGAGTTAACTTTATCTTTTGAGCATATTTAAACAAGGAGTTCAAGTGCGGGTCATGATACACCTCGTGGAGAGACCGTCGAAGAAAAAAGAGGCATCACTGCCTCCAGCGCTTCGGCCGAGTACTTCCACGAGCAAGATATACGGCTTTTGGAGGAGTTTGTGGTGTTGAGTCATGAATCAGTTATGTCCAAATACTTCATATTAGTCCACCTGTGGTTTGGTTGGGCCTTCCACGTCCTCTATCTCTAACCTAGCCCTCGGTTTGTTGACTACCCCATTCCCGCCATCTTTTACCTTCAGAGCGAGGTCATTCTATCTATTCTGGGCGTCAACAACTCGTGCAGTGAGGTGGCCTACCCCGGTTTTTCCTTTTCTGGCAGGCGGACGGGAAGAAATTTATTGGAGGAGAAATCAGCTGTGTAAATTCGGCCAAGTGGATTCGAACCACTTTTAGGATGTTTACCTTCGATTTGGAGCATGGTAGGTCCTTGGGAACCTCCGAGCATGGGCCATAAACTCTAAGGGAGCCAGTCGCCGACAGTATGCCATCAGAAGTAATGACTGATGTGTTTCTCGGCCATTCCTGACCCAGATAACTCCAAATAAAATGTAGGCATGAACTTCCGTCGATTTCATGACGATTTGCACATTTTAACCCATACCTTTGGTCTTTCGTTCTCTCGGAATAAAATAATTAGGTGTTTTCTGAAAAATCGAGTACGTCGAATCAATCCGTGTGGAGAAATGGTGTATACACTCCGAAAGTACTTGAAACATGGACTCCATTCATGTTTTACCTGCCCAGATTGAAAGTGTTTGGGGCCTGCAATGCTCACTGGAAGTTGACTATTTGGAGCATTTTTGACGCAAAATAGCCACAAAATACAAAAAATGGACACATTGAACGCCTTGTTGTGGGCTCAAATCCCAATAGATTAAGGTTGACCAAAGTATGTATAACATTGATTTTCAAGTACTTTCAGACCATTTTTCCATACGGATTGATTCTACAGACTCAATTTTTCAGAAAACACGGTGGTCCGCGCATGATGGCCGAGCATAAACATCGCACCATTCAATTTGTCCGCTCCATCCAGCTTTCTAAATAATGAGGCCGTCGCTGGCTCCGTGAAAGTAATTGACATGTGGCTTTACGCACGACACGCAGTGTGTCCTCTTTTTCTTCCCCCTTCAATTCTACTCACCACCGTCTTCAACCTCTTCATCTACCGCATGATCCAAATAAAGAAGGGTAAACGTTCATTATTGAATCGCCAAAAAAGTATTAGGTGTACGCTACAAATTATATGCAGTGGCTACTATACATTTCCATTTATTACTGTTCAAAGACAATCCTTAAAGTTGATGTGCAATCTGCTCCGATCTAAGTTCCTCTTCCGTGCGCGCCTCCTCTGCCGCTGAAAGCCCGCGTTCGCAATCTCCCACGGACGATGGTTCCGGTGTAATGCTACTCGTTCTGCTGCATTTTCCCGCTGTCTGGTTATGACCCCGTTGCGGCGGTGTACACTGCGATAATGGTTGCGCACGCAGTGAGCGTACTGCACGGAGGAATGACTGGGATGGAGTTTAGTCTTGGCACGAGATGTGTAGAAAGGTGCAACACAAACGGGATCAGTGGCGGCGAGCAGGACATACAGAAGGGGGCCGAAGGAATAAATGCATGAATCTGCAGTGCGGTAATTATAAGACGCTGGTTAGCGGGAGACAGTCTGCGGTGAGGTAAGGACATACCCAATATCCACAGATCCATATTCTATGGAAACAGATCGGGTAATGGAGGAGCGAGCAGCGTAAAGCGACCCACGAAACGAATGAGATCTGGGTGCATGCCGCCATGCACACTAAAGACAGACATGCTTATGCTTAAAAAGCAGGAAAGAAGTGGGTAAAACGCTGGTTGAAGTTAAACTGAGAAGGAATGAATGATTGTGGAAAGTACTGCGACAGACCGATTCGTATGATCATCGGACGTAATTGCACGATCGGATGTTTGGGAGACGTTGACGCAAGGGTAGCAATAGCGGATGGGGACTCGGAGGTGTCGGCTCGCAGGCGTTGGATTTTTGACTGATCGAGATGAGCTTTCAGTAACAAAGATTGGGCAAATTTCGAACACTCACCAGTTGTCGCAGCATGAAGATTAGCATGTTTATGAAGGAAAGGACCTCGACGGCTGACATTAAGAGCATCGGAGCATATTGCGTAGCAATCAGCCAGTTGAGCGACCCCTTGGGTGTAGGGTCTTTGAGCCAACATTGGTGGGTCGGGGCGTACCAACTACAAGAAGTTGAAAAGAATCAGGTGTTTAACAGGAATAAAGGCCTACCCACCCGAGTTTTCCTGCAGCCCATATCGGTATGATGCAGGCCCCGGAGACGAAGGCGGCTCCGAAAAGATAGTATTTCTCCATCTTGTTGCCGTTAACACCATAGACAAGAACGAGCCTTAGTTAATCGCAATTAAAATATGAGCAGGAGAAGAGGAGAAAAGGGGTGGACTGGAGATTAAGTGCTATGCAGAAAAATATACACGCGGAAAAAAAGGGAGCCGTCTGAAGCGAAGGTTAGATGTTCCCCGGGCGACGATGTCCAGCCACTTACCATGCACAGGAAGGCGACGAGACTGCAGCCAGGACTGTTTTCTTTCATGCCAACCAGTACCAACATCTGCGAACCGAAGACAACGCTGGGAAATGAGTTGTAAGCGGAAGCAATTATGAACTTGTTCAACCTACTTTGCTATCAGGGCATACACGAGCAAGCGAAAACTGATGCGGTTGAGGTATGGCCGCGATACCGGGTTCCATTGCAAATACGCAACGGCCGCTAAGAATAAAACCGACAGTGTTACTCCGGGAATGGATGCAGCAAGAACCACATTCCTAGAAGAGAAGCAGAGTTCAGTGACGTTCAAGTTGCTGGCGATGCCATGCGTACTGGATGGACTCCTGAAGATGCGCGCCGGAGGACATGGATGCAAAGATGAAGAGCTTGCTTCAAGTCCAAGACACGCGACACGCAGAAATAGGGAGCCGGAGATAGATTGTCTCTGGATATCTTTAACACCCGTCCAAATGACTTTCCCCGATACGCGCCGCACGAGCATTTGGGATGGCGGAGAGAGCGCCGCGGCCAACTGGGCGGCATGACGCAAATACCCGGTAGTGATCGGATTGAAAACGCAGACGAAGTTCCCACTACGTATTTTGTTTGCGGCATTTTTAGAGGGTTCTTGGTACAAGCCTGCTGTGAGGGTAATAAACTGGGGCCTCGGCAACACCCGACTTGGTGTTTAAATTCGGTTCCGGCTTTTGAACCATTAAGACCTGCTTCTGGACCCAGCAGTGGAGAATACACTAATACACGAGCATTTTGAGGATGGCCCCAGACCTCCGCCAGGTGAATGCGGACCAATAATTAATCTTTAGAGGAGGGTGGACGCTATATAAACCTCAAATGGGCGCACTGGAGTAGCCCGCGGAGGCAGTGCAATGTCTTTGACAGCGGAGTGACGGATGATCGGGCCTCGCTGTTCCACTGACCACGACACTCCGCGAGACCAGGGGACAAACCCGAACGACGGCCCAGGTTCAGCGTGTCGATGTCGATGGATGATAGGGGAACCACACAAACGTAAGTCACACTTGGCCGCCTTGGCAAAGTTCGCCGTTCCCGACTTTCGGCGAAATAGGACCGTCCGAACCTCTAACCATACTAGGATAGCTTTTGAACGTAAACTATCATCCAGGGTCACTGGAACTCCGATTCAAAACTTCGAAATTTGCGAGCAGAAAAATGTCGTACATACTTTTCTGGGTATTTCCTTGTGGTCTCTCTGGACAGACGCTCTATTATCAGTACTTCGTCGTGTCTCGGTTGATATAGTAATTTCCTTGGCAGTTTTCACTGAAATCTGACCTCCGGCTGGAGGCTTCGTTGCTTTCAACTTTTGGAACCAGATAGACCGTCGATTTTTTGCCTGTCGGTCATTGAGTGTGTCGTTTTCTTTCTTTCACGGGGATCCTCGAGTTTCTAAAAGATCTTGCATGTACAGTCCCTGCGAACTGCACGTCATACACATGGTAACTTGAACTGGGGCCCTCGAATGATCGGCAACGTTGGCCGACTCTAGACTCTTTTTGTCCGATTTCGTTTGATCCGGTTGAAAAGATTCTTCCCTTCATGCGTCGGGTGGGGAAACGACAAGGAACGCGAAGAGCAAGGCCAGCTGATCCGCGAGCCGATCAACACAGCCACGCAATTCATCCTAACTTTGCCCGACTCGACCGTCAGTCGACCGGCGAGCCGCCCTAGTCATGGGACGGTAATGCGTTGCAACTCCTAGCTCTGCGCTATCCAGACACGGTTCTCCACTCGGTTTCCTCAGTTTCCTTTCCAGTCCCACTTCCTTTGACTGGCGCTTGGGTGTGTACCTCGAGACCTTCGAAGCCAACTCCAAAACTACGGCCGCCGATGCTATATACTCACGAACCCACGCGCCACCACCACGCAATGATTCCCGCGGATCGAGGTGTCACGGCCTCGATATATCTCAACGCATCGATTTTAACTGCCCCTCCAGTTTTGCCGTTACATCGTTTACACATCTGGGGATACGCGGGCGTTGAATAGTCTCCGTTACAGATTTATTCCAGAGGTGCTTTCCTGTTCTCAGCTCTGTACGGGGGAAAAAATAACGTCCTTTGCGCACTAGGACTCAGTCCTACTACTACTTGCTATTTCTGATCTCCACTACTGCTAGCTTGTTTCTCACCCCCAAAATACTCGGCCCAGCTCGCTACCACCGTTCCCGCCTCCCTAGCGCCCAGATTCCGCGTCCCGTACCCTGGAATAATCGTTCTGCACGAGAACGGCGGTGAAGACGAGCGTTGGCTTGTTCATCGTCGGTGCCCGATCCTCTTCGCAGACTGCGCCGCTCTCCTCACACTCCACAAGCAGGATTTGCCCCTTTTCTCCAGCCTCGCGAACTCAGCACTGACTGTGTACATTGCGCCGCCGCCCAGATTTTCTTCTTCGTATTGAAGATTTTTATCACCTCCGGTGATTAGAGCTCTAGCATCAGCAAGCGTACGACCTCCACCGCTTGCTAGGATTTTCTACCCTTACCCACTGCTGCGTTCATGTGTACGCCTCCCGCACCGCCGCGCAGACTCCATCGGCACGTCCAGCATGAATGTGCCCTGTCTGCCTCGCGAGCTGCGCTCCTCAACAAAGCTTTCAACGCGTAAGGCCCCTGCTCCGCAGTCCACGCTCTCGTGTATACTACGTTGGCCGCCCTCCAGCCACTTCTGCCTCCACCGCGGGTGGCGTTCGCGTTTGCAGCTCGGCGGTTGGTGCGCCAGACAAGGCGCACTCGCTGCACGCGCGGAACGAGGCGGGCAGGCTAGGCTACTCGTGGAGGGAGGCCGTTACAGCGTAGATGTACGATAGATGTACGATGCTTTTCGTTCCGTGGCTCTGGGAACGGCGCGCAATCGTCCTACCGCCTCGTCATAGGACTGGATGGGTGTACAAGCATGTCGCGTTCGTGGAATGGGGAGATGGTCATGCGGAAGACGGACAGCGCTTGTAGTGGTACGTTCCCTTTTACCTTCTCGTTCGCTTGGTCATTCACATTTGTTCAGCTTCGTTCTCGACGTCGATGCTTCCCTCTTGCAGCCTGCTCCCGTGCTTGCCCGCTTTCCACGCTCCCCAACATTCTATCCGGTATACTCGGAGGAAAAACCGCAGATACTCGACGACGTTCCTTCGAGCCTCGAAATCACAAAGGCTATGGTACAATCTACAATGTCGTATTCAATCCTTCTATGATTTTTTGCCGTTGACCGACTGACCACTCTGGAACAGTACTGCGGTCGGTTGGATTCCAGCGAGTACAGCTCAATCTCCTGCTTCGGGAAAAGCCGAGTACGGAGTTGTGGATCAGTACCCGGGCATGCAATCGGCACTTTTTAATTTTTTGGTTGAATTAAATCCTCCCATTCTTCCGTTTTACTTATAAAGCCAATAGCTAGTAGCCGCGGCCGCGGTACATCCCGAGTATATGGGCGAGTCGCATTCAGATGCGGGAATTGATCTTGGGTTCGATTCTCATGCCGGCTGCACCTTCTATTCGAATCTCCCTAACCCTATTCAAATCTATCAAACGGATAATTCCCTGGCCGAGAAGGTCAGTCACCTGGTTGGTGGGTTCAAGACTGATATCAAAAGCGGGTCCAGTTTTTACAAATCACCCGCGCCCAAATTCATGTAAATGTTGTTCAGCATTCCTTGGTCTTCTTGAACCTGATTCATAGGGCATCAAACCGTGGACTCCAGTGGGAATTTCACGGAACTACGCGCCGTAGCGCATACGGTCCCGTCTGTGAGTCTGGTAGCTGGTGGTTAATGTATATGAATCCCTGAATCCCCGCAGTAATATACCCGCCGGTGAAAAGTTTGTTGGCCACCACCAGTCCTTGGCGGCCGTTGGCGGATATCGAGGGGGTATGCCAAGATAAGATAACGTCTGACGGCAATCTCCACCACTCCGCACTGGGCCTTGCCGTTCACTTCATCCACTGAACTCCAATGTATGGTGCAGGTCACCTAGTCACCGCTACCAAAATTTAGTGGCCAAATCGGCCGGAGAAATTTTTTGGAATTCAGTGTGCCTCTGGAGGGATTTTAGGCGTACTTTTGAATGCATTAATTTGGCTCAATGAGCCCAACGAGCCCGCGTCTGGCGCGCCCCCGAGAGGCCGGTGGATGAGTAGAAATCTGTAGCATCATTTTGCACCTATTTACGGCTCTGATAGAGCTTTTTTCGATATAATCTGTGCATGCGGCCAAATCGGCGGGCAACTTTTTTTTCGCTGACTCAGTTTTGCAGTAAATAGAAATCCCTCTTACAGATCTTCTTGGACGTTGAAACGGAGCACATTTGTAAGAGGGATAAGAAATCGGATCAAATTTGAAGCCGCAAAATTTCAAACATTAGCATGCGGTGACTAGGTGACCTACACCATAGTACACTATGTCCCGCCGGATTCCACTGTAGATTGGTACCTGTTTCAGGTCCATATGGATCTTGTTGGCAGATGGCAGCCAGGTACCGTTTCTTGTCTGTACCTACAGGGTCAACGGCCCTTGACCAAGCCGGCAGGGTCAAAGGACTTCCTTATTGAATTCATCTTCGTCCTTTCAATTATAGCAGGGGGAAATGCTATTGTTCGGAGAGCGCTTGGCAATTCAATCAATTTGGAAGCATCATCCGCATCCGAGGCCCAGTTTCATTGCACCAAATTTATCGCTGACGTATGGCACCGAGCAGCTGATATTCTTTGTCGGTTACGGTGCAAATCAATCTTGCGCCGAAGAACGGTTCTCGCCCGGATCTAGTTCTGGTTGAAGATGTGAACGGCATTCGACACCAACTCGGGTGCTTAATACCGAACAGTTGAATTCGTGGCTCAAGGGCTTCGAATCCCAGTTGCGCCAAATGTCGGATGTGAATTACGATTTTTTTGTGAATGTGCTGATGGTGATCCATGTGGAGAAGGTCCAGAAACAAGTGTTTCAGAAAAACCAAGAGCTATCTGCGACTTTCTGGGGGGGAGTAACGGGGCACTGTTGCCGCGACTTGGACTCAGAGGGTCCCTTAAGTCGACTTGGTGAAGTTGACTTAAGTCAAGTCAAGTCAAGTCGCAAGTGCGACTCAACTCGACTTCGAAGTCGGCACAAGTCAACTTCAAGTCACTTAAGTAGACCTGAGTCAGGTCTCAAAATAAAAATTGTCTAATGGCTTCCCTCTTTCATTAGAATGCAGTAGCATGCAGAGCCCCAGCGAGATCTGAACATCCAACGATTCTTCAGAAAACACATTACCTCTCTAATTGATTTGTGTCTCTGCAAGATCTGAGCATGTAAGAAGCATATTTGGGCTATACCCTTTGTGACTGCAATTGCCCGGTGTACCTGGACAAGCGAAGCGTCAGTTCAGACTGGTCAACTTTTTTGCACATCACCCATCGAAAGATCCATCAATCACGGCACTACAAACAGCGGATAAATAAGCCTAGTAGCTTCGAAAATCCAAGACAGGTGTCACCTCATGTTGGGTTTTTTTTTCCGATTTCTTTCCTGCACCCTCAACTCGGAGTAGGTCGAATGAAGATTCAATTTTTGACAGCTACGGTTGCCCATCAAATTGGTCCATGCGTGGCGCTGCTGCGCACGGCTTCCTTCCGTGCTTTCCTTCCCCTCATCTCCTTGGCCACTACTGCTCTATATGAGACATGTTCTTAGCTCTTTCTCTCTTTGTCTCATGATGACACACCCCACTGAGAAATTGCTTGTATATATCGACTACATGTCAGCGTCGATGAGATCAGGCAGCTCGTCTGAGTCAAAATCTGAAGGCGAGTACCATCCATCACAGGTCAAGTTTATAGATCCAAGAGTGTCCAAGCAACCATAACTCCTCTTCAGACATGGCATGGTCGCAAAAAGTGTAGCCTCGCGTGCTGCCCGTTGACGCAGATGCCAAGTTAGAAAGTCAAGCATTCCCTATTTCAACGCTTCGCAACGAGTTAAATTGAGACGTGGATTTGATTCTTACTTCCAAGTTCATGACAGCAGAATCCACACCATTCGCGAACACAAATTTGCCGTTCGAGCCTTGGATGACGCAAATTTCGTCAACGATGCTGGAATTAAGTGCCGAGACGATGCTGATCATTTTGTAGAAGGAAGGATCTCGGTGAGCCCGAGAACACATTTCGCAGAGCCACTCTTTCAAGGGTTTGATTCGGGGAATACCACTGAGCCACCTGGTAGAACTGTTTTGCTGGCAAGGGCATGTATGAGCACCACTGATTAAACTGAACAGAATGACAGCATACTGCATTATTCAAGATGAATGATGCTACCAACGGGAATACTGCTGTCTGGGAAGTCATACCTGCCGTCCTTTGAGACACGTATTCTGGGCATTTATATCAGTAGTTCGAGTCGGAAGTGTTTATTAATCGTTGGAATACTTTTGGTCTCCTGATTGCATATCGAACACAGATTCTGAGTTCGAGCTCCCATTCCGGAATAATGTCGCTGCTCCGATTGCATTTTTAATGCACATCGAACCCCGAAATTATGGTGATTTAATGAATCACTGCGTTCCGACCCTCTCTAGACTCAACTGTGGCTAGACAACCTACACAAAGCTACACAGAGACTAGACGGATGTCTCTGTTTAGGTGACTAGACATGGTCAGTCTAGCTGTGTTCGGGTCAGTCTAGGTCTACCTGGGTCAGTGTGGGTCAGGCAGCCTGATTTTTAGTGAAATTGAACTTTGTAACGAAATGTCAATGGTCAGGTACCCGCAAAGACCTAAACTGAACCCCACTTATCTAGACAGACCTGTGTTTGGGGCCCACACAGAAGCTAGCCAGAGGCTAGACGGAGGCTAGACAAAGCCAGACAAAATCCCTGTCTAGTGGGCTAAAAAAGGCCTGTCTAGGGACTATCCTCGCCTAGAAATAGTGAAGCCAGATGAAGACAGATGAAGACAGACCTGCACAAAGGTGAGTCTAGGGAGGGTCGGAATGCAGTGAATGTGCAGACATGAGACCTCGACAACTGGTATGAAAGTCCAAGAAGCCAGCTGCCTCAAATGCCGTGTCAGCGCTGAATCTCGGCCAGTACAGAAGCATTGCCGCCGAAGACTTCAACTCTCATGTGCATTTGACTTCATTCACATTTCTGCCCACAAAATATAATCTCTCCCATGAACATTTCATATCTCACAGGAACATTATTGCGAGATCAAGGCAAGCTGATATGTAGTGCACCAGTCTCGTCCTTCGCTTCCACATATGTGAAAATGAAAATCGATGTGGTACATGCGAATCGGGAGCTTTGACGACTGTTTTATTTACCGATGTAAATTTGACCTAAAGGTATGTGTAATCTCTTTGTGGGGCACATAGCAGACTACCCTATCACACAAACAACATTTTTCAACTTGAGAATCAATTGCTGTCTTAGAATTTTACCTATCTACCAGCCCGAACCGGCAGCATAGCGAACATCAACACTTGCGCGCCAAATGCGGGCCAAATCCAGTAACACCGCGGATAATCGTTCACTCGGCCTATTAGAGGTGGGTCTTTCCCCTGCCTTGTCCACTGCTCAACGATTGCAACAAACAGAACTGACTTTGTCGACCTGAGTCGACTTGAGCAACTTCGAGTGACTTGAGGTGGGCCAAGTCGAGTCGAGTCGAGTCAAACTTGGAAAAGAGTCGTTTTACCAAGTCGCGACTCGACTTTCCGAGTCGCGGCAACACTAGTCCAAGACGTGTCTGGAATTTAGATGCTTGCATGCACATAATTTCGGACGGTGCTCTCATGCTCTGCATGAATTCACCCGTGCATTTTTTGCACGTAAAATCGTTGTGCAAAAGGGACAGTCATGCGACAACTTTCTGTGCGACTGGTGGACTCTGGAGATTTACACCTGGTAAGGGAGAACTCTTTCCGTACACCAGCTACCCAGTTGGTGGTCAGGTCCCACAGGGTTGTATCCAGAGGTCCAGCCTGTTCGAGGGCCAGCCAGTCCCAGTCTGTCAGCGTCTTGTGTGAACGACCCCCTGGAATCGGTTTGTGTTCGGTTGGGATCTTGTGGATTTCTGTGAGGATAACCACCCGTACAGTGCCACATGTATACCTTCTGTAACCCCGCTGTTCAGACATTTGGACCACGCGAGTATAATTTATCCCCCCCCTTCACCCTGTACATCTATGTTTTATGTTTCATTTCATCACCATCCACTTTTGTGGGATCGAGGATGCATCCGTGCGCGTGCAGCTCCGCTGTGCTGTGATCTTGGGACAGAATATCGCAACGAGTATGCACATCACATCGCTGTACCGAGTCGATGTCAGCGATGCACCAGAGCGTTTTGAATCCCCGCGTATCGGCCGCGCCTTGCTGCGCATTCCCATCAGGTGTACATTAATACTGCCCTCTACGAGCGCGGGAACTGAGTCGACTCGCTAACCCAGTGCACCTAGTCAATTCTCAATTCGAGTGACTCGCAGACTAGGCTCACGTTGCATAAAGACATCCAAGATGCCTGTACCGGTGAGAATATTCACCATATACCGTTCCACCCGATTTTTCTTTTCAGAATGTCGTTCTCGACTTTGACATTGCAATCCACAGCTGTCCGACTCTTTTGCGGCCCAATACCTCGACCCCCCTCCCCCCCCCCCCCTCCCTCCCCCCCCCCTATTCTTGGCTGCAGTGTCCTCACGTCCCCGTGTGAGCCTCGGTGGATGCAATTCAATTCAAAAACTGAATTGCCCTCCGAGATCGCGGTCCATTGCCCATAAATCCATTCATGCCTCATGTACGGACTTTGTAAGTTCTAGGTCTAGATTTGCAGAGCCCTCGTCCAAGGTTTGAGTCGCAATGAGAGCAGGTGAGAGCACCCAGATCGGCCCAGCCCAGTATAAACCTAGCCTTGAATTGGCCTCGAACTTAAATACTAACAAGTACATTTGCATGTCAGACTCGAAGCGCGGGATCTCTGTGAACGAGCAGTCAGAAAATTGAAGCTGGGCGGAGACATGCCTACATAACTCTTTGAATTAAAATAATATGGGTTATTTTCAACCTCATTGGCAATTTCCCTCCAGAATATCATTGGCACCGAAATTCCTTGGCTTCAAGCTAGTTCATCCCCAACAGCACAGTACCGAGTAAAACCAAGCCTCTGTCGACTACCACTAATCAACTCATATTTATTGCGTGATCCAAAAATGCTTGCACAGGTTTCGGTCCGGCCATCTGAAATTCATATCTCAAAATCCACAGAACAGCTTTATTGGATTCAATGTGGGATCTACTGGACACGCACTTCTGAGTAATTATATCTAAAACTAGGAATGAAGTTGGTGTGAATTGTGGGACTCTGGCGGTACACGCGAGTTTATAATCTGCTTGATGGGTATTTATTTTGTCTTCAGTCTCGCAATGGGCTGGTGTCAGTATTTAAACTTGATTTAAACCGTGGTGATCAGTGAGGATGGATTGCCAGTGGCATTGGGAGCAAGGGACAAGGATCGATCTCCAACAAAACTTCAACCTAAATTCCATCTCATTCAGCTTGCTTTTGTTTTGGGGGGCAGCAAGAAGTCCTCTCAGCCTCCCAGAGAAACAGCGCAGTTTTGGTTTTCTTTCTTTTCCTTTGACAGTGAATAGCTAGAGGATCCCCAACAAAAAATTGAACCCCAATTTTATCTCTCTCACTCAGTATTACACTCTTTGTAACTGCACCTCAAAGGAAAGGAATAAAACCAAGGAAGACCTGTGATCCTGCTGATCACCTTGCGTCAATTAGATGGACGAGTTTCCGAAGTTTGCAAGGAGAAGCAGAATCTGAACCTCCAGATGGATATGCGGAATATATTGTGCCTTTTATTCCCGCTACCGTAAGGTACGGGTCTTAGCGAGCATGATTTTTCAATTTTGGCCGTGCATCACATTTTCGTCAGCAGTTTTCGCATAAGCACATTTCCTCCCCGCCAAAATGTTTCGGATTTTCTCCTTGCCGATGATTGACACATAATAATGCTGATGCTAAATCCGACTCTTCCGGACTTGCTTCGTGGGAACGGGCACTGCCGTCGATCGATCCGGCAGCTTTGCACTTGTTTGGAATATTCTGGAAACACCTCAGAGCTTTGAAAAGTATATTTACTATGTAAAGTCCCCAAACTGGGACGTTTGCCGTGATTTATTAGCCCGGCAAGGTATACGAAAGTCTACTAGATGTATCAAGTGTACAAAAAATATGGTTTTCGTCTGGGTATACAGAAAATACCAGGAGTATACAAAATATACGAAAGTCTCCCAAATCTCCCAAAACTACGGTATACTTTCGTATACTTCCGGGTTCACGTATGTTCTCGCAAAGTCAGCAGGGAAATAAACAAACCCCGCAATCGCTTCCATCCATTCTCCCGAGTCCGAATCATAGTCGGGGTCCGAGGTAGAGGTATGTATTTCCCAATCCCACTCGATTTGACCTTCCATTCACCTGCTCTTCAAGTACACTACTCTTCAATCCCCCGAGATTCTCAACAGCGCGGAATGCAGAACCGGATGCACCCATTCAGGTTAATTTCTCTCATCGTGTTCAGCTGCACTGTTTATTTCCGCACGGTTGGGTCCACGCCGGGTCCACGTTCACGTCCCGGCACAGTGCATGTTTCCTCATACTCTAACTAAATTTGTTGCGCTAGAACCGTAGTCTAACTCGCTATGCGATATGTATTCCCGCACTTCAATTACATTGGGGACACGTCACAAAAAGGTAAGTGATAGTAGATATAGAACACACTGGCAGTAGCCAACGATTCTACTTCACGCAAACAAGACGGGGTACGCGCAAGGTCGACTCGGAGCCGCCGGGAGCGCGCGCACTGGCGAGGATGTACGATGCGGGGGAAACCAATGCGCCGGCCATGTCCACCGCGGTTCGCATGGACTGCTCTGGAAGCTGGATTGCGAGCCGCCGACGATGCACGCATGTACATTATGTCAATGGTTCGGTGGAAAAGACGGATTCGAGTGCGCAGGGATTTCGGAGGCGGCGGCGGCGACGGAATGAAGGCGAAACAGGTGCGAGAGTGTTGGGGCTGCGAGCGTGTAGGGCTCCAGAAAGCGGTGATGCGTATGTGCGGGCGCTCACAGTGCCCAGTGTGCGAGGGCGTGTTCCACTTGGGCACACCAGGAATTGGAGTTAGAAGCGGCCAGGCTGTAGGCATAGGTGTCAGATAAGTATATTGATCAGGGATGCCAAGGGAACACCCCGAGCATGTCTGCACGCCGCTGCGTCGAGAGGGCGACGTAACTAGTAGATGAAAAGACAGGTTTGGCGCCTGAGTTAGACCAAGGTCTTTGCCGTGCGATTTGACATGTGATGGACGAGTAAGGGAAAGACGCCGAGGGAGGATGTAACGCACTGGGTTAATGAGCACCATTGGGCGGGCTCGCGGCGCCAGGTTGGAGTGCGGAGAGGAGCAGGACCAGGCGCGATTCTGGGGCGGATGTCGTGATGGCAGGCGCGGCCGTGGCTGATAGGGCAAATCATGCGGAGGTAGGTGTTGTTACATTGCCAGAGCTCGTGCGACGCAGCGACGACGTCGTTGGAGAGGACGTCGACGACAAAAAAAGTGGTTGTGAGAGTCAAAGATGCCGGCGATTCAAAGTGATTGCCGGTGAAACGCCCATCACAGCCACTCAGTCTGTTTTCTTCCATCACATCTCCAATCGGCCGCTATGTCGCTCGTTATTCAAGAAAATCTGCGCAGCTCCTAGTCACGTCGAGGATACTCTCTGAATCCGCACTACCCGCCGCTGTGTCCTCTGGCCACGCTTGCACCAGCACTGGCGACATCTTCATTCCCCGAGTCCTACTTACTAGCGCCTCTCAGCGCTCACTCTGCGCGATGGGCGCGCCTGGAACTCCGCGCTCCCTGTACATCTCTGTAACTGATTTTACTTCATTTCATCTTTCTCTCCCCTCACACTCCATCCTTGCGCGAGAACGACGGCGTTTTCCGGCGCAAGTAACCCTCCGAGCCGTGATACACACTCCATCGCGCGCACTGCTCCCGGCGCAGACTCTGAGAGTCTTCGCACCCTGCTCATATTCATCCTCGCGCCGCGGCGTCATTATACAGGGCGCGAGAGCGCTTGCAATCCCACGCGTGTCCAGATCGCAGAGGGCGAGATGGCGATATCCTCTCTTCTACAGTAACAGCCCCTCTCGCGCACGATTACCTCTGCGCTGCGGACACCTATTTCGATTCGGCGCTCGCTTGATTTGATCCTCGTGTACTAATCAAGTGACTTACAATTTCCGTGTCCGCATCGAGTTCAACACAAAATCGAACCCAAGGACCCGCGAGAGCTGTTGAATCCCGGGCCCGGGTGTGCTCTGCGAATCTAAACCTCGTCCTTTGCGAAATCAGCCACTGTCGGGATGCAATTCAATCCATTTCCGAGCAACGCACTGCAGGGGATAATCAATAAACCACCAGGATTCTGAGTACGCACTGTTGGTGAAAATTCGAATATGACGCATGGGCTCGCGGGCAGTAGGACTTGCTTGCGTGTGAGACTCGGAGCGCGGGACTTCTGCGAACAGACAGTCAGAAAAATCGAGGTAGTGCGGAGACGTGTGTGGATTCCTACCGGTACACACGGATTCAATGCATACATTTGTGAACATCCTGCTCAAGTGCTCCTTCGAGATACAAGGGTTCTAACTGGCCTTGTTTTGCTTAGGCTGTTTTTTCTTACGCAATGCAAGTGACACTCGTCCCTTTCGCGGTCTCTGACTGCTCGTTTTTCATTTCGCCCTTTAAGTTTACAGTTCCGTTCCCATTAATTTTGATTCTGACCCGTGCGTATTATTCCTGATCTACTTATCAACTTGGATTCAAGCAGGACGCGACCAATCGACCCTAATTTCACTTTGGTGGCGCAACGCAAGCCAATGGGAGGACTCCGTCCTTGTCGATGAAGGTTCGTTGCCATTTTTGTTCTGGTCCCTGGGTCGAAGTCAACCCATTCATCATGTCACTCTGAATTTTCATGGCCGTTACTTGATCGAATGGGCCCCAACACAATTCATTTTCTTCCGCTCCCGCTCCTATTCTTTAACCAGGTTT
Organism: Mycena leptocephala; assembly: GCA_029378395.1. Classification (NCBI taxonomy): domain Eukaryota; kingdom Fungi; phylum Basidiomycota; class Agaricomycetes; order Agaricales; family Mycenaceae; genus Mycena; species Mycena leptocephala. The sequence continues at coordinate 179,841 of JARJLF010000302.1, read as the reverse complement.
GAGGGCCCGCATTGGTATTGAATTGCAGCTAACTTTGGTGCGCATTGCGCTCTTCCACTCATTTTAATTCACTACATAGGATGGTTGGGCCTCGTTCCTCCCAGCGGGGCGTGCCTCCAGCCTGATACCCGAGCACACCCTTCTCCCTCAGGAATCCGAGCTTTTGGTCGGGGTCCTGTGACTGCGATAGCCCTGGCTCGTTCACCTTCTTCGGAACCTGCTCGTATTTATGCTCAGAATTTAATACTCTGCACTTGACCCCGTTTTCCAATGCCGAAGCCCATTCTATGGCAAAATTAATCACTGACTTGACTCGAGGATTCAGTCTCGGAATGCTGCCACGACTGCTATCCTCGATGACTATCGTCGCCAACGAGGTACCATTGGTTCTTCTGCCAACTCAGACTCGGGCCCGCATTCTCTGACTGCTTGAATATCGCTCAAGCGCACTGCCTTGAGTTCAACTCGGCCAATATTGGCCATCTTGGAAGCTGGCAAAAGCCGAGTCGCACTCCCTGTAAGTGAACTTTATTTATTTCAGGATATCACAGCAATAACTGACTTACCGACCGACTCATTAATATTCACTCCAGATTTCTTCCGCACCCAGCTTGCCCGGGCCGTAACGGGTTATCGAAGCTTTCGCCGACCAGAAAGCCCCGCATTATCCCGAATGTACGTCACTTATAATTAAACACGCCACGACGGGTGTCCCTCGACTTCGCCCCGTGCACCTGGGGCAATGAAACCTGGAGGTAACTAAGTCTCAGTCTTTCTTGATGATGTAACTATTCATTATTACTGGATTCTGCAGCAAAAACACGACCGCCATTGGCCCATTGCAGGAACCAAATAGGCTACACAATAACGACTCAACGAGTCCGGGAGTCTTAGATTCAGGATGTATGCACGCATTTTCACATTCCAGACAACTTGAATCCCTGATTGTACGTTGGCTCTCTGGGCCGTAGCAGTTGACGGTAATTTCGGCATTGGAATCATTAGATTTTATCCTCCCACCGCCGCCCTGCCAATCCGCGAGTCAAACTCAGAGGAAACCAATCCCGTCCATTTATCCATTCGTTCATCGAGTCCGAGTCCGAGTTCAAGTTCGAGGTATGTCCCACGCCGTGGCACAAATTACTGACCTGCCAATGACTCATCGGATTATCCCTCGGACGGCCGCTATCTCTGATGCTGGACTATCATCGAGTAATAGCAATCTGGCCGCAGTGAAAGGATGTGGCAGAACAAAGAAATAAACCAGCCAGAATTTGTTTGGCCAGAAGACGACCACCCACCAAAAGAGCCCATGTCCATTTCAGTCCCAGCATCTTGGATATGGCAACGACGGAGGGAAAACTAGGAGTTTGCTTAGCTTTGGCATAACTGGAAACTCGTTTAGTTGGCCATGAGCAGGGGGTCGTCACAGCGAGCTGCAAGACGTCCGAGTCCGTAACCACATGCACAAAAGATCAAAATTTAAAACCTATTGACAGTCAATCCAATGCTGTGATTTATTCTTCGCGTCACCCGCAGCCGAATTCGTCTCCTCATGGGCTCTGATTCCTATCATTATGGTGGGGTATGCAAACTCAAATAACCTGAATCGATCGCCTGCCTTTCGGACAAGTGCTTGAAAATTGAAACCCGCCACTTATCAATCAACGTCTGTCGAATGCATGGGTTTGCAGTCGTCGTAAAAGTTGATGTATTGTGTCTTGGTAGTTACAATTGGGTCGTTGAGCTAGAATCCCTCGCCTCCTCCTAACCCTAACCAAAAGATGAGGAGGGCATGAAGGATGAGGATGGAGTGCATCGGATGGTATCGTATAGAGCAGGGTACATGAACATGAGAATTATACAGTCCTAGTGGAAGTTGGAGCGAAGGGGAAGACAGATAAAGCGAGCACGGCAGAGGAGGGGCATGAGGAGGAGGGAGGGCAGAGAAGGCACGAGCACGAGGTATGTATGTAGGGTTCCCCGACTTCCAAGTAGCATGCATGGTATCGATGTGAAACGCAGTAGGATCGATGACGATAAGACCATTCAATGAGAAAGATGTTGGGGAGCATGAGCGCCGGTGCGGGAAGGGAAGGTGTAGGCGCCGGCGGGATCGTTGTCGTTCCAATCGTTCAGTGCGCCAGCGTCGGTGCACCAGCAATCCACCCAATTTGCCGCAATTTAGCCGTCGGGTTGACCAGCAGCAAGACCAGAACTCATCGTACCCAAGCCGAGATTCCGAAATCGCACAACCCAATGCCGGACGAGAAATATCAAGTTGTAGGCGGGAGGGCGGAGGAGGTGACGTCATAAGGTTACTGAAAAAGGAAATCGTCGAAGACGGAGGTCGAGTCGTGTCGAAAGAGATTCAAAGAGGAGGGAGGGCAGGAGGGAGTAGAAGAATGCGAGCGCAGCGAGTTCCACTGGAATCGGTGCACCAGCGAAAGGCGAGAGAAGGAACAGAAATAGTTAATAACATCGAAACATGAGAGAGAGGGATGCAGATTGATAAATGAAGGAAACCTGAGGTGCGATGGAGGAGTGTATGAAGGGGAGAAAGGGAACGACATGGAGAGAACGGGAGATGACTCGGAGAAGGGAAAGGATTGGAAGGAAACGAAACAACCACGCACTGCTCCTCGTCTGCCATACTCTCCCCGCTCTGAGAATCCCAGTCGCATGAGGACCTGTATGCGTAAAGCGTCCGTGGAGGCATTGGGCCCAGCGTGGGTGTGTTGTGGACCGAGATGCTGCTGGATGTCGAGTGCGGTGTGATGGAGCATGTTGTTGAAGTCAGATTGTAAGCATTTGAGGGGGAAGAAGACAAGGTGTATGTGTGGGCAGGCCTAGGTGGGGTACTGGGGTAATTCGTTGAGCTCACACTGTAATTCGACTGAGATGCGCTCGACCCGCCGTAATTGGAAACCACAGACGGCCCTGATAACCCGCGCCGCTCGACAGCATACCCAACTGGCGCAGGCACGGCGGGACCGTTAGCAATGCTCCACAAACACGCCGCCCTACGCATCATTCTCCCTCACGCGAGTGATATCGTAGGCACCCTGCGCCGCACCGAGCACACCGTCGCGAGGACACCATGCCCCCACGCCGCTCGACAGCGCACCCCACTGACGCATACACGGCAAAACCACTGGCGATCCTCCATCACACGCTGCTCATACACCGTGCTCTCCACCACGCTCGTTATTGCAAGCGGTATCGCAAGTATGACACCCACCAGCGTTCGAAAACACAGGAATCTCCAGCGCCGCTCGACAGCACTCCCGACTGGTGTGGGTACACCGGCCCTCGTCACATCCCTCGCAAGCCCGAGCGACCCCATCGCGAGTGATACCACTGCGAGCGCTATCGAGAGTGGTAGCGCAGGCACGCGACACCCGTCCCATGTCTCCAACTTCCATCCCCCGCCGCACTGCTTCGACCTCACTCGCTGCACCAAGGCCGTCTACTGACACCACCGTGCGCGCAGCTGCTGCATCCATCCTGCGCATGACCTCGCGCACCTCCTCGCGCATAACCTCCCTCTCCATCCATCCATCCTCCTCGCGCCCAATGGCGGAATCGAGCGACTCCACACACCGTCGGCGGCGAGCACAGGTCATCATCCCTGTACCGCGTCGCGTCGCCATCGCACAGCCCACGCCACTCGCTTCCCACACACGCATCAGCGAAGAGCAAGACATCCATGCGAACACCCACTGCCGGCGCAGGGCGCAAGGACGGCTCGAGAGCGAGCGTGGAGTCGGGGCGGCGCGGTATTTCGTCTGCGAGTGAAGGAGTCGGCGGGTAAGAATGAGGAGTATTCGGGAAAGGGAGCAGCGGAAGGGTGTGACGTACATTTCAATGTCCGTCGCCCACAAACAGCAGCGAGCAGGGCATTGGATGTCTTATCTATCGAGGGGGCGAGTGGCTGGCACAATGTCAGCGATGAGGAAGGCGAAGGAACGGAAGGGGAAATCGACGTACCTGGGACGAGCTAGTAGCATTGGATTCTGTGCAACAGACACTGGACGAGAGCATCACCCGTGCGGAAGGCCATATCGAGCACAAAACCTCGGTGAGGCAACGACCGCGACGATGTGTTCTCCGACATCCGGCACGGGACGGGTCGACACAGGCTACCGGTGAGGGACGTCGCACTGATACGAATCAGATGTATTGTGATTGCGTGACGTAGGGGAGAGGGCTTAGCATCACCAAATCCGGAAAAAAGTTGTTTGACCCGTGTACGGATCACGATTCTGTCACAACAATTGCGGAGCTCACAACCCATTATACCCGCTCGCAACTTTTCCGCAATGGTTGTGGATCCGTCGTCTGCGACAACAATTGTTGGGACCGCCTCGGAATGGTGGACGAGCGAATGTCGTGGGTTGTTAATCATTTTCATCCCAGCTATTCTCCGTTTTCTGGACTCGGGGCTTTGTTTGGGCTTTGTTGAGTTTTTGCTAGTAGTAATTAGCTGCCAATCCTCGGATTCGGATTCACGGTGAGTACCTCCTTGATAAATCAATCTCGATTTATGCATTGTATCACCATGAGCTCAAAGAGAATGATGCGACGAGGGCTCAGGTACAGCGATACGCAAAAAAAAACTGCACGTGTTGATGAAATCCCGCACATCCGACTCCAACGCAAGCCAACGCGGCCTCGGATGCCCGCCATCAACACAAGGTCCGTGCGCACGTCAACTTCGTTGATGGGATGATGTAAGTTGGCCGCGCGTTCCTTCGCTTTTACCTCCATCGACCCATGCTCGTTCTCCGTTGCCTTTGCCTCCTCCTGGCTCTCGACCATTGAAGTTGCTCAAACCGATGTCCAAGATGTAGCAATGCCCGAAGTCGTTCCTCATCTCGTTGTCAAGCTCGTCTCAAGCTGCCCCGGCCTTCAAGCTGTCCTCAAGGCTCATGCTCCTCAAGCTCCTCTCAAGTTGGTCGAAATTTATCGTCGCTTTCCTGCCCTCTACTAGGGCTCCGGCCTTCAATGTCTCAAGCTCACAACCTCAAGGCGGGATTCAAGTCGTTGTCAGCACAAGTTCATAATCAAAACCGCAGTCCATAGCATAGCCCTCTGTCTCCCGTGCGCAACACGCCTCTGAGTCCGTGGCCTATCGCATCTCCATCATCACAATCCGCGCCTCCTATAGCCGCTCCAATTATGCAAGACCTCCCTGCCCCCGAGCTGCCCTTTCACGCATGAGCTACCGTGACCTTCATGCTTCACGCGTACATCCCACCCTCCGCGCTCCTGCATTCGCCTCTTCCCTCCAACATGACGAGCGCTCTCTGGCGAACTCAATACCTTCCAGCGTGCTGGACCAAGCAACCGGCGGGTGCTGTTATGCGTTGGTTGCGAGAATGGTAGTCGTTCGCTAGAGATGTAATATATATGATACTGTGTAATGCACTATTTTCTCTTCATTGTCCTGTCTGAGTCCCGTAGAGAACGAGAGGGAGGCGTGGTCACCTTGGCTCTTCGGCCTTATATTCGCTTGCGACCTCCACAATAGGGTACAACCTTCACAAGAATACTTCATATCGCGGTCACCACACATGGAGACTTTCGCTTACAACCACTCGCGATATGGCTCACAATAATTGTGATGTTTGTGTAGATTGTGCAGATCGCAACCGCTTATAATCTCTGGCAACTTTTTTCCGGATTTGGTGATGTAGGAGGACAGACGGCGGAGCACTATCTGCTCTGGGAGTGAATGAGCGAGATATGGATGAGCAGACGGGGACCACGTACGAGCGGACTAGCGATATTTGCCAAGGTGCTTGGAAGGAGGATTGAAACGAAGGAAGATGAGCGTACCTCGCACGCTTCGGAAGCTCGTCGAAGGCGAAGAGTACGCAGACGTCGTGGGTCCGTCGACAACGTATGAGCATCATCGCTGATGTGCGTGGCATGCAGGCGCGATGATGACGAAGCATGCATAGCTGTATCAGGTACTGTTAGGAGCGAGCAACGTGGGACATCAGCGCCATTACTCGGCTGTACTCGGCCGAGGGCAACAACACCTTACTGTAATATTTTGACCAAGTGTTCATCAATTTCGGAATTTTTCAATGTCCGGGATGCCCAATAAATCTTCTTCTGAGTTGAGGCGATTTTTGCACCCATCAAAAACAAAAATCTGGCTGTCCCGCGTCATCGAACACCTCAACTCTGTGACAATTAGCTGCCGCAGTCATTTGCGGCGAGTTACTCTGCCATCCAAGTCAGTTTTGAACCTCCCATGTGATCGGGGCTACAGTCCTCGTTAGAGTCCTCCAAAATTTTATCATCCATGTGTATCTGCTGGTGACTACTTTGAGCAAACATAATCTCCAGCGCGGCGTTTCAACCCACTTTGCATTTTCTTGATCGAGCTTTTAAACGAGGAAGAAAATTATCATAAAATATTAATCACAAAACTCAGGGTGAATAGGGAGGAGAAAGGGAGCAATTGGAAGGGCTGTGCAGATATTGATATTCGGGACCTCGTATCCACCCAATACATTGATACGAATGACTTCCCCATTAGAGAGTATCGCCGATTTGCCAACCCATCCGTTTATCCTTTCATCACAAAGTTGAGTCTCAAATCAGCCTAAAATCGATGGTGGTAGAACAACCATTCTCGGTAAGCTACAGAGAAAATGGTATTGATCATTCACGGACCAACAAGTATTCTCTACAATGTCTCGAAAAGTGTTTTAAAAATTATCTGTTGACTTTGAAGCTCACACGTGGTCATACAGCCAGCATAATGCGAGAAACATAATCAGGGCCAACTGGATGTTCATGATGAATTTAAAGGCTGGCGAGACTGGGATTTCTTCATCAAGACTGTGCAGTTCAGTCTCCTGGCTTCCTATCTTTGGCGACTCATGCACTGAAGGTTTTGAGGTGTGGGCGCGAGCCAAATCTGGGCAAGATCTACCACTTACCATGATCACCCTCAGCGGAGTCCTGTAGATCCTCCGACTCATCAATGTCGAGTGGGTCCCGATCTTTTGCACGACAATCCTCATCAACTTCCAGCATTTATTAGCTGAACAGAAGGTTTGAGTTCAGTAAGAATGGCTTACCACAGGCCCCCGGGACAGCTGCTTCTTCTGTATTGGTCGACTCCGCTGGAAATGCGATCATCAGCTAATTCAGATGCAGCAGTGTATGGCACTAACCATCATCTTCGCTGGCTAAGCTGCGTGTGTCATCCGACTCATCCATACAAAGTGGGTCCTGATCTTCTTGGTCTGAATAACAATCCTCATCCACTGGTATAAATAACCATCAGTCGATCAGCACAGTTTGCCTAGGGATGGTGGACTCACCGTGAGCGAACAGAGGATCAGTCTCCCCTGCCAATTGATAAAGTGGCTCGCCCACCTCTAGTTGTAAGATTTAGACTGACGGCCTGAACCTAGCCAAGGTAATCGTTGTTTAATGCACTGCCTCCAGCCAGTATGCCTACGGCCATTGGTATAGACTAAATACAGCCTCTATCCAGGGGGTGGGCTCCCCATGTCCGTCTCCTTTCTTGGGCGTTATATATTTAATTCATATTTAATTCCCTCGGCTTGTCCTCGGCTCGGAATTACTCGTATCTTAAGCAGATGCCCTGATTTCGTATGCACCTGTTTGCAATCACCTCGATTTGACACTTCTTTCTCAGCCACGTTCCCTGCTCCGGCACATTGGCTCCAACCTTACTCGATCAGCCTCTCTTTTGCCTACGGAAATTCCAAAATGATAAGGCCGATCAGTGTTTACATAGTCATATTTGTTTGGTATCATCTTAATTTGGCCACTTTTTCAACCACGTTCCTGAAGCACCCTAATTCAGCGCCAGTCATCGCAATTTAGCTTTGGTGAGTTCCAGCCGTCTGACATGTCGCTCAATTATGCGGCTATGATGGAACACTCAAGGTCTGCTCAAAAGGGTCCTTGGGCCATTATTGCTTCGCTCTTCCTTTCCCCCATCACAATCGCTCCCTTCTGCGGTTTCTTCCACCCCCATCGGCCTTCTTGCCCAGATTTCTCGGGCGGTCTTAACAGAAATCAAGTACCCGCAAGATTGAGCAAGCCTCAACGAGGACTGAGCCCTTTGCCCCGCAACCCGTTATGTCAACACTGCCAGAATCAATTGCACTGTGGAAGATCTCCGCGCACCTCGAGGCCATTAGCAAGTCGTTCAACACCTCGATGCTCTCAAGAACTCTCGCCCATGGCTGAAAGACTCCTTCAAGACCGCTTTGGATTCTCAAGAAACTCAACGCATTCAAGAAATCGATCTGCAAGACCCCTCGAGTGTCGGATGAGATGTCGTTGCCCCAATTTAACGCTCAAGACCTGTTTAGCATCGACTGTACAGAGCAGGACACTTTACAGCTTCCGACACCTAACCAGATCCCATAAGTCATTCAATATCTACTGTGACTGGATTTTGGACCACTCAACAGCACAACAGCGAGTACTTCCCAGCACCGCCTGACAATAACATCGCGGGTGATCGTCTTCACGTTAAATATGTAATGGCTGGAAAGTGCGTACCGATAACCTATGGGAACCTCCAATCCCCGTTGACTACCACTTCCAGAGCGACTCGGATCTTTATAGCGCGTAAGACGGCCCACAACCATTCCATAGCTGAGTGTTTCACTCCATATTTTACCCTGCTGACTGTCCACGCCCTCAATTTTATGCTGTGGCTGTGTTCAGCCGAGGGAACAGATCCATTTAGCAGCAACAAGATTGTCCCAATCGTCAGCATATGCTTCTATCATACGTGCCCGTGGCATTCTGCGCTAAAATATGGCGCTGATCCCAGGTGTTGGATAGTGGCCGAAAATATCACGGGATCGTGACCGGTTCCTCGGGTTATCCCACCGTATGTCAAAGCCCCGCCCCATGCAGAGCTAATTTGGCTGCCCACAGTAGGCTCTTGCGCATGCCCAGCGCATAGCAGCAGCTGATATTTGTGAGTACATTCATCTTCACGGGGAGATGAGCCGACTCTTGCAAATATTGTACCAATTGTATTCAAACCATACCCATTCTCATGATATATCTTTCAATCTTAAAGCTTCATCACACTTGAGTGAAACTTCAGCCGGAGCGAAGCGATGGCACATCTTGTAAAGGTTATTGAACCCCCTTGACTCAAATTAATTGCAGGCGGCTAATTGCGATGCCCCCCATTATTCCTGTTGAGGAAGTCTCCCCTTACCCCTCCACACTCGTTTAGGCAATTCATTTCAATTCATTTGGCGTTTAAGAAAATCATTGCACTATAGGAAAAAGTGTTCCAAATCAGCGTCCTCCGCCTCGGCCGCCTGCTCCAGTTCAACCAGCTGGCGCGCCGCCGTGTTTGTGGGCAGCTTCCACTTGCGCTCGAAAAACGCAGCCAGGCGATCATGGGAATGAGCCTGATTGAGCGCGCAGGCCCGAATACCCGATGCGACTTCCGGAGACACGTCCTCTCTTAACTCGACATGCTGACGCCACCACGCAGATTGCCAGGCCAAGTACTGTAGTACCCGTCGCATCTCCTCCCTCAATAGCATCACCTCCTCCTCCCAACGCTTCTTCCGTGCATACGCGCGCGCCCATTCGACTCGGACAGCTGTCAAATATGTTAAAATCACATGTCACGCAATGGAATCGGGCTCACATTCATGAAGACGCTCCTCTTCATCTCCAAGCACCCCATGCGCAGTCCATATCCAGGACATGACTCGCTTGGAGGTTCCTGGTGCATCGCGCGGGACCGCCCCTTCCCCATCATGGCCAATTTCTTGCACGCTGCTGCGTCACTCTCCCCAGCATCACCGTCCAACAGCACATCTTCTGGGTGTAGCTCTCGGAACTGGTCAGCAGCGCTTTCACCCGAGAGCGTCATCAAGGACAGGCGCGTGTGGCGATATTTCTGTATGCACGCGTCAACCCGCTCCCCAATTTGTCCGATGAGTGTCCTGGCCTTGGTGGATCACCTCTCTATCCCAAGTAAGCCCTCAAGTAAGAGGGGTAAGGTTAGTGGTGCTCCCCCTCTAAGATGAAGGCTTACCGCGTTAAAGTGTCCTCGGCTTAAATACAGCGATTTAACGCCAGATAATAGCGCTGAAAATCACTGCCGTGGTGATATCAGCGATAGCTGATATCTGATGGATCGCCTGGCTACGATCAAAGATGGCGCGCAGGCATCGCGCCATCAAAGCCATCAAGACCGCCGCCAGCGCCGCCGCACAAGTGCGCGCCGCCCTCAAAAATGGTCCAATAAATACCAAAAAATTAGGGTAGCATTGCATTATCAATAGAAGCCCTTAACACTGTATATATATATATCTATATAGCCGTTCGTGTGTAGAATTCGTGTTCACTTGAATTCACCCTCAAAACTACCAAGTCCACGATGTGAAGCCACAGTAATGAATATATATTGGAGGGGGGCATGTACGTAGGACATATGCATAAGATTTATAGATGCGCGCGACTTAAGGTGTTGCGGTTAACGAGCGGCGGCATGCGCAAAGCGGGCCGCCTTTTACTACTTCCTGCGCTTCGACCCCTTGTCGGATCGCGTCTTGCGCGGCTTCTTGGAGGGCGCCGAGCCCTCAGCAGCGGGCGGCGCGTTCTCCCCGCCGTCAGCTTTCTTCTTGGCGGCCTTGCGCGCCTTCTTGGCTGCCGGTGCGTCTGCGGCATCCTTTGCCGCCGTGCGCTTGCGCTTCGCCACGGGCGCGGTCGGAGAATCGGTGAGCGGGCCCGCTGCGTTGAGATTAGTTGTGTTCAACACGGCAGCGCTGGGGGCGGCCGGATCGGATTCCTCTGAGGACGTGCCCGGGGGTTGCAGCCACGGAACATTCGGCGTGGGCCCGTATGTAGGCGCGTAAGTGAATGGATGGGCTGGCATGGTAGCGTGCATGTCCAATTGGAGGGTCCAGTCGAAGTTGAAGTCGGCGTCCGGGTCAAAGGTGGGGAAGGCGAGAGGACGGAAGGCGAGGCTTTCGTCAAGGACAGGGCCATGGGACGCGTCGGCGCCGGACAGTACGGGAGACGGCATGCGGAGGGATTGACCAAACGCGTCAAAGATGGCGCTGCCCGCGCCGGGGGCGAGCGCGCTGTTGGCAGCGCGTTCGGTGGGGACCACGGGGGTGTCGTTGCGGCTTGCAGGAACCTCACCCCCCTCCAACTCCTTATCGCGTTCTTCGTCCTCCTCTTCCTCCCGAGCGCGCTCCTCTTCTTCCTCCTCGTCGTCGCTCCCCTTATCCTCGTCCTCTTCCTCCTCGTCGTCGCTCCCCTTATCCTCGTCCTCGTCCTCGTCGTCATCGTCGCGGTCGCGTCTTCATCTTCGTCTTCACTCGTTTCGCCTCGCTGCTGCTTCGACTTCTTCCCCCCGACGTCTTATCTGCCTTCTTGGCCCGCTTCGTTCCTAAGTCGGAGCGCACCGCCGCCGCTTCAGCGCGCCGTCGCCTGATAGGGCGCGGCGTTTGTTGTGCTCTTCTATGAGGACCTTGTGCTGCGTCTTCGTCATGTGGACCCAGTGCATTGCGCCGGTGTGCAGCATGCCGAGGATACGGCGCGCTGTCTCTGTATTCCACTGCGCCGGGCGCTGCATCTTCACGTCGTCAGGCCACCCGGCGAGCTCGACGCCGAGGGCCTCGCGTATGTCGACCTCGTACCAAACGTACTCCATCGCGAGCTTCGGGTTTTTCTTAATCTTTCCTGCGACGTATGTCAGTTTGGACGGCATAGAAAGAGAAGGGAGTACTCAGGCCCTCGTTGAGGATCTGGGACACCTCCTTCTTAACACTGCGGCTCCCGTTGCTCTTTTTCTCCCCTATAACAGACGGCCCATTAGTAAGAAAAATGAGATACATGTGTATAGAACTCGCCCTCGTCCTGAATGACAGACCATTTCTCAAACCTACGGAGTATGTCGAGATGTGAGAACCCGAGCTCCTCCTTGAAGAACCTTGTCGCGCTGTCTGAGTCCACGCACCAAGGCAGGGCCGGATCGTCGACATGGCCCCGCGAAAACAGTGCGAGAGCGCGCACACCGGTGCGATCGTAGAGATCTGTTAGCTGTTAACGTTCTGTAAGTAATTATGCAGCCAAAGAAAAAGGAAACAACGCGAGGCTGAACTTACCGCGCGTTGGATGCTCTTTGCAGTCTGGGTCGCGTCCATCAAGGTCGCCATGGTTGTTCCCCGAACACCCGTCCTCTTCAGCTCGCGCGCTTCCAGGACCTGCTGGAGCAGCCTCTCCTGCTCTGTCTTCGCGATGTCGGCTAAGACGAGCTCGCCGCTCTCAATCTCTTCATCCACCTCTGCTCGCAACTCATGCAACAGCTTGCTCTTTCCTATGGCGTTGATTAATTCTTTGACCAGATATTTGGGACAAGATTGAACATACCTTCGGAGCGAAGATCGAGCGCCCGCTGATGGACAATCGCGTTGCGGAGAGTTGGTTTGCGGGTGGCTTTGTACTGGCTTTTGCTGATCAGCGCCGCACGAACCTTGCTGATATCCTTGTCGAAGCGTACGGCAATGCGCGCCGCCGTGGCCTCACGGACCGCAAATGCCTCGTCGATGGCGTCGGTGTATTCGGCCTTGCGCAGTTTAGCTTGGGCATTTTTCAGAGCATTGGTCTCGTTTGCTGCCGAGGAACTGCCTTTGGCACGTTGGCGTGTAAGTTGAACTGAACGACCGGGGTTGCGGACCGCGTGAGCTGACACCGTGGAAGGCATCGAAGACGATGTGGGAAGAGAGGGACTTGTGAGGAGAGAGTAACCACGGTCATGTGTCAGATTCCCACCATGTTTCAGTGAGCAAACAAGCGATCGACAGCTTCTGTCAGAAGCCGGGCCGGTTACCTCACCTAACCAGCTAAAACGTAAGGTCCATCAAGACCTCACGGCCTAGTGGTTAAGCCCCAAGAATGTGAAGATCTCAGGATCTCGACACTCTGGTCACATAACCACTAGGCTAAGGGGTCTTTTGTTCAAACCCCTGCGCAAGTAATTTTTTTTTTGTCTCACTGTTCTGTTCGTTGTGTTATAATAGGACAACTCTGATCATTTTTATACTAAACATTATCCTCACTTCACGAATATTACCCTCACTTCACAACTCAAGTCAAGGCAAAGACGATATATATATTTGAAGCAGATTTACGAAGACAACAACAAGGTGGGTAAAATGATCAGTAGAATGGGTCCTCGGCAAGGAACGCCCAGACCTGATCCTCGCGGCTGCTGAAATACATTTCAGCATTTGGTGCGCATCTGAACAGATCCATGGCGCGTTCTCTGAGAGCGAAAAGTTATTTAAGAAAGAGGAAAGGTGAAAAATAACCACGCACCTCTCGGCAAAGAGACGGCTGTGGCCACGCACGGCATATAGCAGCACGCCCGGGTGCTCCTTCACTTGCTGCGCCTCGCCGAGAAACGCCCAGACCAGGCCTTCGTCGCTGTTGTAAAACAGCTCGGCCTTCGGCGTGCGTTTGAAGACCGCCATGGCGCGTTCTCTGAGAAGACAATTCAGAAGGCCAAAAAAAACAGCAAAACCATCCACGCACCTTTCCGCAAAGAGACGATTGTGGCCAGCCACGGCGTATATCAGCCGCTCGGTCCCCTGGCGCTCTTGATCCCCACTTGCTTCGAGCTTGATGCCCGCTTATCCCCCGTGCGCGGCAGCACGATCGGCTCGATGGGCAGTGGTACGGGGCTTAAGACGGAATGGGGGCCGAGCACCCGAGTAAACAACTGCGTTGCGCGTTGCGGGCTGAGTTGAACGGCTGGGGGTCGAAAGTCCGCGAGGAATTTGAGATCTTTTGCAATCAAATCCGGCTCGCGCAAGGGCGTACGTGGCGGCAACGTCAACGGAGGTGAAGGTGGGCGGGATAAAGTGGTAGTGGTGAGGGTTGACGGAGACGATGGGAGGCTAGACTCGGGTGTTTCAGGCAGACTGTCGGGCGTCGGCGTTCTTGGCCGGTCGAAGGTATGGTCGTGATTTTCTTTGCAGTTGAGCTCCCACGCCTGATTCAGGCGTTTCCAGGTTCCAACCTGAAAGGTTCTTGCCTCTGGAAAATTTCCTTCAGCCGATCAAAGGTTGCCCTAGAGTAACCGACAGAACTTGAGAAAGAAAATAAAAGAAATTGGGCAACTCACGGTGAAGTCACCACACCTTTCCAACGCACATCATCCACCGCGAAAAATATTCCTTTGTATTTCCATCGATCTTCGTCCCCTTGTTCCGGCGCGTACAGAGGGGAGCAGCAATAAATCCGAGGAAGGGGTTGGGACGACATGGTGGGTGGGAGAGACAGAGATTGATCCCGTCACTCTGTGACAGCGCGAAGTCCCGTCCTTGTAATCAATTTTACATTGCGAATGTCCTACATAGTACTCGGTGTAATACATGAACTAATGCATTCAAATTTTCAGATGTGCTTAGTTTCAAAGTTTCCAATTTCAAAGTTTTTAGACAACACGTCGACATTCATTTGTCAGGAATACAATCGCGTCCCTCTACTTCTGTCTAGATACGTGCCCACCGTGGTCCTTCCACGCCGTACTTTTAGGACAGATGCAGCGACATCCCGGACAGTCGTCCCCCCCGCACGCCTTGCATCTTGGGAAGAAATGCCCACCGTCATGATAAATCCACGCCGTGCTTTCCAAGCACATACAAGCGCACCCCGGACATCCGACCTCGTAGCACTTGGGGCAAGTCGTAGGTACGGGATGCCGTGCGCAAGAGGGATCCCAGATGGCGAGAGCTGGGGCGGGAGCCGGCGCCGCGCGGTCACTGCCTTGGTCTTCCGAATCCGCATCGTACTCATCATCTCCGGCAGCCGCATACGGCGGAGAGACAGGGCGAGGGGTGGGGACGGAGGGGTGGCGCTTCGTGAGCGACCTGGAAGCTGAAGGTGGTGGGGTGCGAGCTATCTGCTGCGCTGTTTTCGGCGGCATGCTGTGGGTCGAAAAGATGTGAGATAGAGCCCATACCCAGATGACGGTATAGCACGCACCTCAGCTCTCCCTTGGCCATCAGGGCCTCAATATGTTTCCTGTCGCGATACCGTTGTGAAGCGCGCCGTCCGCTGACTCGATGCCTGAGTTGAGCATCGGCGTCGGAGGAAATGATGGCCGCGCGAGTGCTGTACGACAAAGCCATTAGAGGTACAAGCAGTGGTGATGGGCATACCGTCTCATGCGTAGACGGGATTCCTCCCTGCGTTTTTCTTTGTTCCTGCACGAAAACTGCTTGAGTTTGCGCGCCAATTCACGACCAAGTACAAAGCACGTACTTTTCTTCATAACGCTGCAGTGCTTCTCGACGGCGCTCTTTTTTGGCCTCCAGATCCAAGGCTGGGCGTCCGCGGGGCATCAGATGCAGACTGTGTGGTTTGCCGCGCGGTATGAAGCCAATGGGAAGCCAAAGAAGGACAGGGCCGCGTGAGTGACCAGTAGATTGATTTTAGCGTAGGTCGCAAGGATCCAGGCCAGTATTCCAGTATGAGGTGGGTGAAAGCAAAGCGGGAAGTAAAACCGTAAAAGATTTGAGACGAAATCCCGAAGAAAATTAGTTTTGGTGAAAGTCGCAGTGGTGGTCAGGAGTAAGGTATGATCACAAACAGATTCTCAGGCCGCACAACGTCTTGGTTTGTTCCTCGACGATTTCTGCCAATCCCAAAAATCTGAAACAAATTCAAAACAACGAAGGACACCTGCAGAAGTAACCCTCTGCATCAGCAAACTTTTCTGTGAAAAATTCAGCCCGAAAAAAAAAAAAAAAGAAGCAAAAACATGAAAGTCCAGAAACATCGTGAAAATGGACGTCCCAAAATTTGAGGCTCAGTGAATGCGCCGTTGTGTACAAATTCAAGAAAATCAGTGCACGATCGAAAAGGATCAGTTCACGATACAAATTCCTTTGGATGCATCAGTTCACGATGAAAAAGTTCGCGCCGGTTAGGAGGAATTAGCTAGAGTCCTGGACGTCACCCAAGAATGAGGAGAAAACCATCTTATTAGGTATTACTATTACTCGGTGGCTATCTCATCTAATCTCGTCCACAGATTCAGCCCCATCTCCCATCGCTGGTCCTTCGACACCATGGCCTCTGCATATCCATCTGGGTCCTCGCACTCAAACTGTTCCTCGGTGCGAAATCCGTTGTCCACGTAGCGAAAGATTCCGCCGGCCGTGAATTGGGTGAAGGAGGCCCGATGGTCGCCGACTGCCACGGGGATATTGGAGTGGGACAGCGTCGCTGATGGGATGAGGACCAACGCGCCGGGCGGGAACTCGATCACCATCTTGAGGTCCCACAAAACGAGGTGGCCTCCTCTAGTCGGGTCGAACTTTCCAAGGGACTGGATGGCACACCAGCCGAAAGGCAGGTTTAGGACGTCCCGATGTCGGAACGTCCAAACATCGGGTCCGAAATTGAAGGCGGCACAGGAGAAAATGGACTTGACGAAGGGGCGGCGAAGGTGGGGGAACTCCTTTTGTAGCCGCTCGTCGTGGTCGCGGTAGTACTCATAGAGTCGTGGTGCCCACAGGGCGAAGGCGGCTGCAATGCTATTAAAAAGATTGAAAGCAGGGAAAAGAAGTCGCTACGCACCGCTGCGAAGGTCGCCAGTCTGTTAACGTGCTCGTTGGCGAGCAGACGGGCCGCCAGGCCGTCGTAGGCGCCATTGTGGAGCCAGGTGGGGGTGGACTGCCCCTTCCATACGACAGACCAACGTTGATGGCGGCAAATAGACCGCGTCGGTGCTGGCGCATCGAAGCCGGGAAGCGTGCTGCAGTCCCCTCGCAAAGGATGGCGTCGTACGCTGCCGCGACGGATACCGCGTATGAGGGGTCCTGGGGCTGGCCCACTAGTACCGCGAATATGCGGCCGCTCGCGTCAACGAGGGGGCGCGGGTCACTGAAAGTGAGTTAGCGGCTGTCTATGCAAACGGGAAAGGCAGACGCACCGTCCATTCCAATTAATGAGGCAGAAGCCCGCGCAATGAGCTCGGCTACACTGCGGGGCTTCTTGCTCCCCCACTTCTCCGACTTCTTGTCCTCTACCTTCGCGGCGTATCCGCCCCATGCGGCTGGGAGCGTCGTTGCATCGAAAGGGCTGTGGAGGGGCTCGGCGGGCGTCACGAAGTCGCGGGTGGTGGAGGCGCGCGGCACTTGACCCGCGGCCGCTATCTTTGCACGGCGTTTTTGGCCCGGCGGCGGTGGGGGGCTTTCAAGTTTTTTCGGGTGTCGCGGACGACGTCTTCGAAGATAATCGGCCTGCATGGCTCTTCTTCGGGGATAGGACGGGCTATCCTCGTCGACGTCGTTGTAAGGGTCTGGAGGAGGCCACTCCTCGTCGACGTCGTTGTAAGGGTCGTGCGGGGTGCCGGATGCACGTCGTCCACGTCGTTCCACTCATCTTCCGGCTCATGGTCGCGCTGGCCGTCGGACTCCTCTTCAATTGCACTGGTAAGTAGGGGGCTGACGTCGAAGTCGGTGGCCTTGAGCACTTGGACTATGCAGGGTGCTGTTGGAGCAAACGCGCGAATACGGTGCCTCGACGTGTCTGGTGTAGGGTAAGCGCGTATATTTCGTGTGTTCAGCAATGAGGGAGACTTACCTTCCTTTCCAAAGGAGCCCAAAGCATATTCCAACTGCAAAAGCGCGTCAGAAGGCTGGTGGCACAAATAATAGGTATCATCTCAGCTGGATGGTTCCTAGCTGAATTGCCACCAGAGGCCCTGGTTTGATCCTCGGGGGGCAGCCCAGCTAAGAGCCATCCAGTTGAGATGATATTGAAGAAAGGAGAGGAACTCACCACCGGGTTGGACGCGCGCGTGGTGGACGTGAAGTTAACGGTGTTGATCGTGACTCAGTGTGACGCGCACAGCCACCCCCTCCATCTCCAGCTCTGAGCTCGTCTAGCTGGAGATGTCCAGCCTCACAAACTCTCAACGGCGGCTACGCAGGCTCCAGACGGCGTCTTCTGGGTCTCACCGGGTGCACATCAGCAGCAGCAAGCGCGTCGGCGGCAGACTGGTCACGAATAGTGCGACCTTGACACCTGCGCAAGCGCGGTTGGCGAAGGAAGTCGAGGAGAAAGCTGAAGCTGAGCGCATAGCCGTAAGTTCAGATCCTTCAATGAAAAAACGAAACCCCACTAATTCTGCTCAACAGCATTGTCTCAACAGCAACTAATGGAGCTTCAAGCACAGCGCGACCGTCAAGATGATTATGACGCTGGGTTCGACGACTATGAGGACGACTTCTTCAAGGCCGAACGGCTGCAGACATAAGCCATGCTGGTGAAGCTGTGACTGAGGACACAGGCGACGAGGTGCATGAAGATGTGCTAGAGGGCTTGCGTGCCCATCACAAGTAAGTACTTTTTTTTTGCTTCCATCGTGCCTTCAATATTCTGACGCCTGCGCTAGTCAACTTTTTGGCCGCAGGCGCGACTATCGTAGGCGAGCGGATCGCACTCAAAGCCGGGTGAATGGTTTGCTCCCCAAATGCAGAGCATGGCCGACGCTTACATGGCGTGGAGTCTGGATACAGCAGAGGAGGGCATGGGCAAGCTGTACGCCCATCCCGAGGATGCCGTTGTCAAGCAAACACAGCGTGTGTACGTCGTGGACCTGTTCAGTAAGTCTGTCTTTCTTTCAGTCATTTTTCTGGGGGCACTGCTGACTATTCTGCTATTTTAGCGGCGTACTACGCGGACGTCCCGATTATCGTGGGTGACCAGTTCATCACCTCTGCCTACGTTCGGCAGGGACTGATGCCCGTCGCGCCATACACGCCCACCGCCGTCATCACCTTGCGCACACTGGAAGTATTCCGCGCCGCGTCCCTTCGCTGCCCTCGGTTCACAATTCACGCGTTCGTCCGGACCATCTGCGACCTGCACGGTGCCCCTCCGCGACCGTACCTTTCAACCCAATTTCGCATCGCCTTCGACCTTTATCTCGCGATTCGCGCAATAGTCGACGGCCGCGTTCAAGTAGCTCTCGGCCGCAACACTCCGAATTGGCGGCTCAAGAATGCATGTCCCGCCTGCCTGTACAAACTGCAAGGCGAGGTGCCCATCCCCCTTCCCTTCCTCTGCACGTTCGACGGGAATAACTCCCTGTCTCGTTTTGAAATCAAGACGCGGGAGGAGATTGATGAGGATGGAAACGTAGTCCCAGGAAAGTCGAGGGAGCACGGAGATGATCGAGTCGCGTCGGGCGATTACTACCTGTCGCGCGAGGAGGTAAACAAGTGGGCAAAGGAAGGGCTCGACGATTTGATGAAGGAGTTCACTCCGGGCTCGGAGTTGCCAGACGAGGGCGACGGGTGTGCCGAACGCTGGCAGAATATGCGGGAAAGCATCACCTCTCGAGCGTACGGGATGTACGACGAGACTGGGATATTCCCTGCCCTTTGTCGGCACGGATTTGTCCTTGTCATCGTCGATATGGTGAAAAGCGGGGAGATGTAAGTGCTTGCCTTTAAATTCGATGCAAACTGACGTGACTACAGGGCTAAATATCCCTTCGCAATCACGGCGCACCTGTTGCGAGTCCTGGGCGAGCACGCCGCGGGCTATGACATCGGGTGCAGGTACGGGAAGATGGTGCGAATGCACCCGGCATTGTCCTCCCTCGCCGCCGACAAGAATTTCAGGGCCTTGGTCGGCTCCTTCCACGGCCATGCCCACTGCCGTCGTTGCCAGCTCAAATTCCTGGCGATGTACGTGAAGGGCATGGGGCTGGAGGACTTGGAGGAATGCGAGTCGTTCTTCTCCAAGTCCAATGCCTTGACGTCGACAACCCAGTATGCGTCAGCCTTCCACAGGCAGCAAGCTATTACGACGTACCTTGCGCACTCCGACACGGCAAACGCATATCAAGGCTTGACGATTCTCATCGCCAACAAATATCGCCGTGCGCTTCAGATCCGCCGGACCGAGGGACAGCTGCGTGAAACCATGGCGGCGCTGGGCGTGGAGAGCCGGTCCGTCTTCGAGACCTGGCTGGAGAAGGAGAAGGAGTACCTTGAGTCCTTGACAAAGGAACCCGAAGAGGAGACGCTCCAGATGGAATACTACCAAAAGTTAGTAAGTCTGCAGGATTATGAGTAAGTCATCTCATTTTAGAGTGCACATAGACACTGACGCTGTTCAAGGGAGCGACTCAACGCCACCCGCAACGTAGCGGCGATGTTCGTTCCAGCTGAGGCCACCTCCACGTATGCGGCGGCAGCAGCGCAGACCCGAAGGATCGAGACACAGCGGCGGCATGCCTTGGAGCTCTACTCGAAGGCTCTGGATGCCGTGCAGGACTTGGAGTTACGTCTTTCCATTGAACGCCGCTGGGTCCCGGGTGACGAGGAGTGGATCGCGACGGCTAAGATGCTGCGCAATCGCCGCTACCAACGCGCGCTCGACGCCTTGGAGGGGCTCGTCGTCGCCCGCATGTTTGAGCTGACAAAAGTTAACATGTCAGACACAGGTACGTTCTTCTGTGTAGTTGAATATGGTACTAACGGGTTGATAAAGGTTATAAACTGCGGAAACACATCGCGAAGGCACTGCAGGTGCGCTCCAAGGCGATCAAGACCGCGCTCGAGA
Organism: Mycena leptocephala; assembly: GCA_029378395.1. Lineage (NCBI taxonomy): Eukaryota > Fungi > Basidiomycota > Agaricomycetes > Agaricales > Mycenaceae > Mycena > Mycena leptocephala. Next base: position 159,198 of record JARJLF010000302.1, on the reverse strand, counting down.
CCTTCAATAAGGCCGCCGCTGCCCTCACGCCTCCTCGGTGTGAGCTTACCTGGGAGGAAATCGTCGACTACGCGTTCCTCGCCGACTTCGATCTCTTGCGTGAAGGACGGGAGGATATCCGGGGCGAGCCGTGGGCGCAGCCGGCGGGCCGTGCTGCCATGGACCAGCATTTCAAGCTGCTCCGGGCAGATGAAGAAATTGCGCGGCTCAATCTTGAGATCCCCCGGCTCGTGACGTATATGAGGGATGAAGAATGTTTCCTTACGCGACAAGAGGATCGGCTGCAGGCGGCAGGGGAGGCGGCGTTGGCGCACCAAGTCGGACTGCGGCGCCTGGAGCGGGCTCGTTTCGATGCCGTCCACACAGAACGGCTGGTGAAGCTCAGCAGGGAGCCGGGGTTCACGGCAGCGCTCTTCCCCGGCGTCAGCATTGACCGGGAACGCCACCAACCCGCAACGCTCGAAGATGCCGACGTGGCCATGCCCCCTGCACCACCTACAGTTACCGCCCCATCCCCGGACGACCCCGAGGACGATGAAGAGGGTGGCGACACGGATGTCGAGGCCTTGGCCGCCGCATATGAGAACATAATGCGCGTCTCGGGTGACGCGCCGGCCATTCTATCCAATTAGAACTCCTTACGCGACGGACATCCTATATTATTATAGACTTGTACCATTTTCTAACATTCCTTACGTGTTTAAGCACTTATAAATCATTATATATCAATATCCTCGTGTATTAGAGCTCCTATTGATAATAAAATGCTACCCTAATTTTTTGGTATTTATTGGACCATTTCTGAGGGCGGCGCGCACTTGTGCGGCGGCGCTGGCGGCGGTCTTGATGGCTTTGATGGCGCGATGCCTGCGCGCCATCTTTGATCGCATCCATCCGATCCATCAGATATCAGCAATAGCTGATATCACCACGGCAGTGATTTTCAGCGCTATATTTGGCGTTAAACGGCTGTATTTAAGCCGAGGACACTTTAACGCGGTAAGCCTTCATCTTAGAGGGGGAGCACCACTAACCTTACCCCTCTTACTTGAGGGCTTACTTGGGATAGAGAGGTGCGCTGGGATGAACTGATTTGATCATCATTTAACTCCCCTCCGATGCCCAACGACGCGGAAGCCTGCAACGGCGCACAAGGTGAGTCGCGTGGGCCGAAGATGATAGAACCCGCATTTGCTACTTGGGGCTGGCAGGAGTTTCAACCAAGTAGCAGACGACGGCGTTTCCATTAGCCTGAGTGATGTGTGGGGGACGGGCTTTAAATAGCAAGGGGGACAATGGAAACGAAGGCCAAGCCATTTGCGAGCCGTCATTGATTTTGGTGAAGTCACGGTTTGAATCAGCGAGCGACAAAGTTCGACTTGAGTTTGACTCTGTTTGAGCATTGAAGGAAAGTAGAAACGGTCGGAAAACGACCAAACCCGAATTGGCATTGAATGGAGAAAACTCTGCGCACCAGAAAAGCCGCGTCTGAGTGAGACCGAGAGAGATGGCCGTTCAGAGCAACACAGGCCACAGCCAAACATGCACACACAGATACCGCAGCATCACGTAACGCCTCATTCCCTCTGCTACTTACAGCTACTTACATACTTACATGCCGCCGCCGCCTACGCGCCCTGCCACAATCTCCGAGCTTGCTACCGCCGCCGCCGAGACCTCCTCCAACTCTAATGTGGATCTCAAGAACCTACTGCGGCGCGCAGAAGGGCACCGCCGGACGGGCGGCGTGTACATGGCGCGGACGACCGGCGGCAGCAGCGGGGGCGCCGCCACCAGCACGGATATTGGGCTAGACTTGGAGCGCGCGTTTATCGAATACGCGCGGGCGGCGACGTTGATTGTGGAGACGGTGCCGGCGCATAGGGAGTATGGTACGGGCTTGAATGCGGAGCAGAGGGCGAATCTGAAGGCGGTGAGTGAGCGTTTCTTTCATAACCCTTGTTTTTGGGCTGGGAGTGCTGGCGATATCTGGCTTTGCGTTTGTTGCCAAGATGTGGAATGCGCGTTGCGCGAGTCTACATTCACTCGCTTGGCTTTCTTCCACCGCCAATCACCATTCCGTCCTTCATTGTCGCCATCCCTCGAACCGGATACTTAAACCCTTTCAGAACGGCGAGGACATCCTACAACATCTGGGCCGGCTCAAAGCCGCGCTCGTGGAACGGTACGAGCGCTACATGCGCAGTGGCGCTGCGAGGGAGGACGCGGTGCCTGCGTTCATGGCGTGAGTCGTGTTTCCTCCTCCTCCGTTTATCGCTTCCTTTCCTTTGTTCTTCGAATCTAATAAACGGACAGCGCGCAACAACTGAAGAACCCCAACCCCCCGCACCAGCACAACCAACACGCAAAGCCTCCCTCGCCACACACGCGCGCGCCGCGCAAGTCGTCGCAGACGAAGCCGCGCAGTGGCGCACGCAGCGCGAGGAGGCGGCGGTGCGCGATGCGGGGGTGGGGTATGACCGTATGAGTGTCGCCTCGTCCGCCGCGTACACATCCTCTGCATCTGCGTCTGCGTACGCTTCTTCCTCCGCATCCACCTCCGTCTCCGCATCCAACTCTAACTCTACATCCAACTTCAACTCGGGACCAAGGCCGGGTGCATACGGCGCAGGCGCGCCGACACCAACCTACCTCTCCTCCGCCTCGCAGAGCGCCGTGGCGGCGGCGGCGCGGGCGGCTGCGGCGCCGATGCCTGTTACTGTGCCTGTTTCGCTTGGGCGTTCGTCTTCGTCTACGTCGGGGGGAGGGCCTGCGCCTGCGGCGCTGCCTGCGAGCTTTGTTGGTGCGAGTTCCGGATCAGGATCAGGCGGTGGAGGGGGCGGGGGAGCGGGAGGGGCAGGAGGGGGAGGAGGAGCGTACGGCGCGTATCCGTATCCGAGCAGTGCGGGGGTGTCGTTTCCGCATCCGCAGCCGCAGCCGCAGCGGACCGCGTCTTTGCAAGCGCCGTCGGCGGGGAGTTATGCGGGCGGAGGCAAAGGTGGGAGCCCGACGAGCTACACGAGCACGTACACCACGCCTTCTGGCGCCGCGAGTTATTCGAACTATGCCTCGAGCGGCAGCAATCCTCCTTCGAGCTACACCTCCCCAACAAATCCTCCTTCAAGCTACACTTCCTCGGCCAATCCTTCGTCAAACTACACCTCGGCGTCGACCTCGGCGCATAACACCCCCGCGCCCGGGCCCATGCCGCTCCGCCCGCCGTTTGCGAATTCGGCAGAGTGGGAGTGGGAGAGTGGGGAGAGTACGGATGAGGAGCGGTGAGTTTTCTTTTTTTTTCGATTTTGTTGGAGAGAGGGTGGTTTTTTTTTTTGAAAGGGAAAGAGGCTGATTGGTTTCTTTGCTTTTCTATATTCTGTTTCTGCACACTCGACTCGACTTGCGACTCGACTCGACGCGACTGGCGACTCGACTCGACTTGCCACTCAAATCGACTTGCCTTGACTGGCGACTTGCACACTCGACGCGCGGTTTGCGACTTGCACACTCGACTTGCGACTTGCCCCTCAAATCGACTCGCCTCGACTGGCGACTCGACTTACCACTCGCCCCGACTCTCCGCCCCGACTCGACTGGCGACTTACGACTCGACTTGCACACTCGACGCCCGATTTCCTTTTTCGGACGCCACACCCTGTCTGCACACGACTTTTTGTTTCGGCAACTGGGTGGTGCGATCGACGCGTTGTGGACTGGGGGAACCGACTCGGCTCTCATATGGCGTGGGCTGCGCTACCCGCCTTCCTGTTGGGTGTCGATTGGGTGTTTTTTGATGGGTTTTGATACGGGACTCGACGTGCAATCTGGTTTTTACTTGACTCGACGTGTATGAACGACATACGCTGTGACTACTCGCTATGACGCTCCGCTCTGATATGACCTCCCCCTCCCATCCCCTCCCCTTCCCGCGGGACTCCGTCGTCCGGCGCCGATTTGGATGATCTCGTCTTCCATCCTCCACTCATCTCACAATATCGCCTGTATTTTACGCATACGATACGATATACAATATACCTCGCCCCGTACGCACGCTCCCCCCTCCGTCCCTCCCTCCCCACCGCTATTCTATCCTATTTCATTCTACCCATATAGCCCCCACGCACGGATATCATACCCCACCACCACCGGGACGGGCTCGGGTATGGGCACAGGGATGCCGTTCCCTAGCCCGCAAGGACACGGCCAATACGGCGGCGGGGCGAGGGCGGATACGGGGGCGGTGAAGGAGGACAAGGACGCGGGGGCGGAGGCGGACGCGGGTACGGGGAAGGTGGAAAGGGACAAGGAGGGCAAGGAGGGCAAGGACAGGGACAAAGGCAGGGACAGGGACAGGACGAGCTGAGCGCCCGGATGGGTATGGGGACGGGGGATGGTAGGTGCTTTTTTTTGTTTTTTGTTTTTTGTTTTTGTTTTTGTTTTTGTGTGGGGAGCGGGAGCGGGGCGGAGACAGACTCATAACGCTCGTGTGTGGGCGGGGGCGCGGGTGGATGGAGGTGTTGCGCGTGGAGGTGGCGGGCATAGCTGAGAAGATAAAAGAGGTGCAGACGCTGGCGGGCTCCGTGCAGGTTGTCCGTCGGGCCTCGCGCAGCAGAGGGTCCGCGCGTCGAAGCGCATGGATCCTTCGCCAGACGAGCTGCGAGGGCGGGTGCGGGTGCAGGTGCGGGGCGGATACAGAGTCATAGCACGCGTGGGGGGGATTTCGGACCTCGTGCGTGGGCGGGCGGGGGCGGGTGCGCTCGGTCAGTGAGGGTCTGGCGAGCGCGTGGGATGTGGTGGGCATAGATAGGAAGATGAAGGGGGCGCAGACGCTGGCGGGGAGCGTGCAGGTTGTGTGTTGCGGCCTCGCGCAGCAGAGGGTGCGCGCGTCGACGAGCTGCGTCCTCGTCTGGCGAAGGATCCATGCGCTTCGCGTGCGGGTGCGGGGGCGGATCTAGACCCATAGCGCGCGTGGGGGGTTTCGGGCCTCGTGTATAGGCGGGGGGCGGGAGCGCTGGGGGGTTTGCGAGCGCACGGGATGTGGCGGACGTAGGTGACGCCAGGGAGACATGCGCCGAGCGAGCGATTGACCCGCGTCGAAGGTCGGGAACTGGCAACGCATTCACGTGTACCCCGCGAGGCGCGCCGTCCTTCCTTTCCCCGCATCGGCGATGATGACGTGGCGCGCATTTCATCTTGTCCTCACTCCATCCATCCTTCTCCCTCTCGTACCAATACTAACGCACCTCTTCCAGCCCGGATCGACGGCCTCCCCTCCTCGTCCTCGCACTCCTACGGTACAGTCGCCTACCCCGCCCTCGCGCGGCACATGTCCAGCCACCAGCGCACGCAGGGGTACGTCCCCGGCGCCTGGGGCTCTGCGCTCCCGCCCGCCGTCCCGGCGTTTGCGGTCTCGCCTGGCTCGACGCCTGCTTTTCCGCCGAGCTCGACGTATGCGCAAGGACAAGGACAGGGACAAGGACAGGGACAGGGACAGGACGGGGGCAATTTCGCGGGCGTCGGTGCGCAGGTGGCGCTGGGCGCGGCGCCGACGATGGGCAACGTGGGGTACAGCACGCCGTTCTCCCCGCCCGTGGACGCGCGCACGGCGTGCGCGGATGCTGCGGCCCAAGCGCGCGCACGGGACTTGGAGGCGGCGCGGGATGCAGAGTGCGTTGCGAGGGAGGCGGAGGCGCGGGAGCGGGAGGAGGACGCGGAGAAGGAGGAGCGGAGAAGGAATGAGGGGAAGCCCAGGTTGCGGACAGTGTTGCTCCCGTATGCGACGCTGCTGAGGTTCTTGGCGATCGCGAGTGGGAATACGGCACGGAATTTGGAGACGTGTGGGTTGTTGCTTGGGAGGGAGGTGGTGAAGGGTGAGATGCTTTTGTTTTATTATCTTTGCCCCCGCTCCCTCCTTCCGCCCCGCCCTCTCCCCCTCCATCCCCATCCCCCTCCTCTTCTCCTCCCGCTTACTTGTCGCTGATACATATCCCATGCTCCGACCCCACCACCCCAAACGCAAAGACGCGCTACGTCGTCTCGACGCTGCTCATGAGGAGGAGGGCGTGCTGGGGTTCACGGAGGAGCGGGGGCTGATTACGCTGGGTGAGTATTATTGGGTTTCTTTTTCTTTTTTTTCCATTTTTTTTTTTGATGGTTGGTAGAGCGGATGGGTGTGGGCGGGGAGACGTGTACGTGTCGGGTGTTGTTGCGTGCGGAGGGGAGTGCGTGTGGGAGCAACAGGCGTCGAGTCCCGGCGTATGAGGCGTCTTCTTGTCGGGTCTCATCTTCGCTCCGGTGTGCCGACGAGAGCGGGTGTAGGCACGGGGTGGATGGGGTGTTTCACCGGAAGTCGCCGCTAGGAGAGGCCGTGGGGTATCGCGAGAGTGAAAGGCGTCCTCGAGGATAGACGCCCGTGTTAGCGCCCATTAGGGTTAGGGCTAGGCCTAGGGGACGTCGTCTTATCATTGAGCGCGGAGCATCGGCGTTGGTGGGGTTGTTTCTTTTCATCCTCATCCTCCTGTTTGCGTTTCCGTTTTCTTTTCAAGACTCGTACATCCATGGGCTTGTCGCCCAATCTCCGGTTGTATTTTCAGTCCACATGCACCCTTCAAGCAGTTTCCCCGCCCAGAAACTCTCCGGCCAAATAACACCCGGGAACGCGTCCACCCGCGCGATTGTTGGGACCATTAACGGTATTTTTGCCCGGACGTCATGGTTATCCAGAATGAAGGTTCTAACTACACCAAAATTATGGCACATAGAGCAAAAATTCAAAAAATCAGTGGAAATGATAAGATAACTTGCGAGATGACACCAGATGAGGCCCAGAACTTCCAAATGACGCCTTGTGGAGAAAAATGGCACAAGGAATGAAAAATGCAACTTGCAGAAAAGCCTTCGAAATGGAATGAGAAGGAAAACAGTTCAGACGACCTGTGTTCGGGATTCAACATGCGGAAAGGTTGGCTCGGTTCGGTCCCGCCGGCGCTCATTGCTCAAGTGGGACACCGTGTGTACGACTAAATTGAACTTTGGCGCTCACCCAAGAGTCGGGTAGCGCAAAGATGAAATCTTGATGTAGTTGATCCTGGCAAGCTCGAGACTGATCTATCTTTCGCCGCTCACTCCCTCAGCCTTCCTCATGGAATGCCATAGGATCAGTACCGAGGCTCAATTTATAGTTGACTCTCTGCCCAATGCTGAGCCTCCCGCGGAGGAGCGGACGACACATCGATTGGATGTGATTCGCGATATTCTGGCGAGGCCAACGGTGTTCATACGCCCGATCACATGAGCGTGTCGCGTTTTTCATTTGAGCGTTTTTTGGAAAACGGATCATTTCCATCATCCGGAATGCTCCAGATGAGTTTCGAATATTAATGTCGGTGCGGAAATTTTTGACGTGATTTGCAGTACGAATCTACGATATGTGCACACTTTTCTTCCCTTATGGACTAATATCATATCGAGGGATTTTCTTTTCCCGTCCGCCATTCACGATTGATGGACAAGATGTACACAATTCGAGGGTTGTCCTCAATTCGGCACATCATGCATCACTCCTCATTTCATTACTCGCCCATTCATCCAATAATGTCCAGATAATCTCAAAGTCCTTCACCTGTTCATTTCCCGAGACATTCATGCAAACGTCACAGATGCCAGGCCGAAATCTGTTTCAGCACCTGCCGTATGTAGTACGGATGCAGTGCGCAATTATAGACCTTGTATAGACCCCACTTCTGATACTCGAATTTTTTAGAGGTTTGCAGTTGTGTAATGAGACTATTGCAAAATCCGTTGGCTTGCTCCGCACACTTGGTCTGCGCGCTTGTTCCCGGTCTCCCTCTCTCGGCGTCTCCCACTCTCAACGTCTTGTTTTGGCTAGGTGTGGCGGCGTAGTTCCATGCCGTTGCGTGCCAAATGCTGCTGTTATGTATCAAACCTAAATCGGACGAGCGAAGTTGTGCTCGGATCCGGATTGCCACGCCCTCCTGGGGTCCCCCTGTGCTTCAAGAGCTCTCTCGCAAACCATCACCCGACACTCAGCGACCCGAGCTTACATTTCGAATCTATTCCATCCCTCCCCAGACACCAACGCTCATCCAATGCCTGGGTGCTTCTCATCGCTTTTCGGAGGAAAGTCTGGGCCGAAGGCACAAAGAGTGTCTGGGAGCAACGATGTCAATTCTCTTCCTCCATCCATGATGCTCACACTGACGTCCATGACCAGCGTAAAGTTAAACCATCGGGTCTAGACTACGCACTAGAGGCTACGAAGATCGTCCCCTCGACGATTAAAAGTCTTTCGGGATTCATTCCAGTCCCGTTGGTGGGAGAGGTTGCCGAAGTTGCGATCCGGGTGCTTGAGATGTGTCAAGTGCGTGAATTACTCCAGCCAGTATGCAGATCTTTGACACGCGACATAGGAGGCGACTAAGATTGAAGAGGACGCGAAGGACCTTGAAGATCGTATCTATCGGCTCAGCTTGGCCATTATTCACGCGATCCACGGGAAACCCCAGCAGGAACTCCAAGAGCGAATAGTTCACATCAAATCGTACGTGATCCTGATATCGAAATGTGGGGGGCTCCTCATCGCCATTAGAATCTTCGCCAACATCATGAGTGAACTGCAGGAGATAAAAGAACAAAAGAACTGGCTCCTTGCGCTTTTTCGTGATTTGAACCGTGAACGACTCGGAAAATGCGACAAATCCGTGAACGAGGCGCTGCAGGAGTTCAATGTGTGTTAGCTGCTCCGTTGCTGTATTGTTGTTAACTCCTAACAGATATCGCACGAGATTCGGGTTGAAGAACTCCTCCACAGCGTCAAGTCTCAGTATGACGAAATAAGAGGCGAAATGTCCAAACTCCAGAAGAAAATGGATGAAGCTAGTAAACCGCATAGCTCACTGCGTCCCAGACAAGACATGCCTATGCTTCACCATATATTCCACGGCCGCGATGAATTTGTCGCCGAAGTTATTTCCCTGCTCGGGTCTCAATCTGCATCGAGGGTCTGCATCACGGCGGCGGGTGGCATGGGAAAGACCAGCGTGACACTTGCTGTGGCCGCGAGCGTCGTCAAGAAAACGGTGAATGGCGTGGAGCAGGGTATCTTCGACCCGGATTATCTGTTCTGGGTGCCGTGTATCGAAGCCCCATCAGCGAATCTGTTTCGCCAGACTCTCTACGCCCAGCTCCGCATCACGGCTGAGTCATATGACAGTCTAGACCCTCTTATTCGCGAGCTCGATGACTCCAAAGAACCACGGCTTTTGCTGCTCGACAATTTTGAAACCACTTGGTTATCCCGCGACCAGTCCGAAGTCAGCTCTATCCTTCACCGAATCGCGGCCCTGCCACACGTTGCCCTCCTAGTCTCAATGACCTCGGGATACCCGCCGGAGTCGGATAGCATTCATTGGGAACATCGATCGCTCCTGCCTTTAGATCCCTCTCCTGCGCGCGACGCCTTTAAGCGCAAGTATCGGGTCGCCGCTCAGAGGGGCAAGCTAGCTGCGAATGACGCAGGAATCGACCTGGAGGACACGCCAGAGCTCGAAGAACTTCTCAAATCCTTGGGCCACTTACCGTTGGCCGTGACACTCATGGCTGCTTTCGGCGGGCGTTTGAGAACCTCGCCGGCAGAACTTCTCAAGGAGTGGCGCGAGGCCGGCACGGAGATGATTTCTCGGGGTGCGACTGACAACATGGACCGAACGATTGGATTTTCAATGCATCGGGGCGTTATGGAATCGGATCCTAAGGCGCTTACTTTACTCGCCATTCTTTCCATGCTTCCTGCCGGCACCACTGGCCAAAATCTGCGCTGGTGGGCGCCTAATCTGGCGTCACACTGCGATAGTCTCCTCACCGCAGCACTCATTGAGCAGAGCGATGACTCGGATTCCTTCGATAGCTCGACCATCTTCGTCCGTCCCACCATTCAAGCGTACATGGCGCACGGCGATCGTATCCCGACCGAAGTTCGAGATCAGGTGCACGCGACCTGTTATCAATTCGTTCTTGATCACAGCGCTATGGACCCCGACAACCCAAGGTTTAGAACTGATATCACGGCTTTGAGAAGCGAGCAAGCCAATATCCAGGACATCTTGATGCAGACGGATGCTGAAGCTATACGCCCTAACGCTCTCGACGCTCTCATTGTCTTCGCTCGCTTTCAGTCCAGAACTACGCCCAGCATTGTCGTCGCCTCGTATGCCCTGGAAATTGCCGAAAACCTTCACAGTATCCCCTCCGGTGCGGATGACACGGCAGCCGCACGTCACGTCGCCGAAGCGCACATGTGCCTTGGGAGAAATCTCTTTGTACTGGATCGCTACGACCAGGCAGCCAAAGAATTCGAAGTCGCAGCCCGATGCTTCAGAAATTTGTCGGGTGGGCATGGAGACGATCTACACCGCGCAGGCGAATGTTCCGCGGCGCAGGCAAAAGTATGGATGTTCGACATGGCAGACAAGTCCCGCGACGACCTCCCTTTGATTGTGAAGCAGGCACAAGCCGATCTTTCCCACGATCCCGAAGACAATTACCACATCGCGAGGGGTTTACTGGCCCACGGTGAGTTCCTTCGGTGGGAGTATAAGCGGGACTCGTGGCAGGCGGCCATCCAGATGCTATCGAGCGCGAAGGATACCTTCTTGCAGCTCAAATCTCCCGCAAGCAGAGCGGAAAGTCTCTACCACCTAGCCAGGGTACATGCTCGCCTCAAGGATTATTCAAAGGCACTACTCGTCGCCCAGGAGGCATTACTGGCGGCAGCTGAGTCTGGGGACGACCGGCTGACAAGCCAAGCTTCGGGATTGACGGCGCAGTATCTGATACGTTGCCAACGGTACGATGAGGCTGCCGGTCTCTTAGACAAGAAACTATCACTTTCTCGGGCTCTAGGTAGCCCCGGTAGAATCGCCCAGACCTTGGAGGAGCTCGGTCTCAACTGTGCTGGGCAGATGAACCTTTCGGGAGCACGTGGCGCTTACGCGATGGCGCAGGAACATTACAGCAAAATCCCTGTCGATCGGTTTCGCCGAGCGGCCAGGAGATGTGCCGATAACCTTAGGAAACTAGAGGGCCTGAGCGAGAGGGACGAGGGCTGGTTTTCGACCCTCACGACGCCGTCATTTTGGAGCTAGTCGAGTAGCGTTACAATAGATCACACGTATGATATTAATGTCTCCCGAAATAACCTTACCTGGTTTTGGTGTGGTCGGTAACAGCCGCAGGAGATTAGGCACATTGTGACTCCTATGTCCATGTCTCACAAATTTTGCAACAAGTCCCCATTCCCAAAGTTGTTCTTCGAAACATCTTATCCTATTCACAACGACCATGTTCCTCCTTTCCTCCCCTCCTTCCTTCCTTACATCTACATACACGTGAAATTACACTCCTTTTTATCTATTTATTTCATTTATTCCTCATTCAATTCAATTGCTCCTCTTCTTGCTACGGGTCATTGGGGCCAAAGAAACTGCACGCGCCTCATCCGTTATCTCCTCGTCCAAAACCTCACTTTACGTTGTCAGTCACCAAGACTACACACCAGTTGAACAAATTCAAACGTCACGGTTACACGAGTGTAAAGTAGATAAATGATACTGGTACCAGCCATGAGTTCCAAGCGCCAGATCCGGACTGCCACCGGAGCTTTGAGCGGATATAATATTTCCATCCTGTGCCTGTTCGAACGGAGAGCTTGTGGGTGTGTTGGGGGTACCCCAGCCGAAAGATACTTTGTTCTGAATCTAAATTTAAATGTTCAGTAAATGTAAACAGGAACGGAAACTCCAACCGGCGAGGGTAAGTTCAACTGTCATGAATGCATCTGGAAAGCTTGATATGCTCAATAATCAATTGGATGTTCGACGCGCACGTACGCGCTACCAGTGGTAGCACATAGTGCCAATGCATTGTTCTTCGAGTTCAGGCCATCGTCCGGGTGTTGAATTTCGGATATTCCGACAAGAAGGACGACAGAAAGTCTAAGGCCTGTGATCTGTTTCATCGTGACGCTGCGCCTGAAGAAAATCCTGCAAAACCGACATGCTAGACCGGTGGCTGTCTGTCTGTGGAGGCAAGTCTGAGTCTGTTGATAATACCGCAGGAAGAAGCTCAGAGTCGCTAATTAGGACCGGCCCGCGGACGTCTGGCTGTGTCGTTGATTTGCATTCATTTTGGTTCAATTGAACCTCAGGTTCAATTATCTATTTCAGAGCAGTTTGAATATGGATGAAATGAAAGACCTTCGGCCAACACTAGGAACCTTTTGAAATGGATGGCCATGCTCCGAGCTTGAACAAGGAAGCTGTAATTCAACTTCTGCTCTTCCGTGACAGAATGTTGCCTAGAGACTCTAGATCTCATACCGTACATGTGCAGTTGCCTTCCTGTGACGGAGAACTGTCGACTGGCAGACGATAGTTAGTTCCGGCACAGAGATCTTGAGTTGCTGGGTGGTCGGACCAGCAGGAGTAAGTGGCGTATGTGATAGATTGACCAAAGAGTATCTACGACATCAACAGACCTTTATAGTACGTATGTAATAGGACGGTGATGGAGTGATGGGGTGATTGTACGTATGTTGCAATCGTCGAGAACAATAAGGAACGGGGTAATAATATCGCGTGTTAGGGATATGGGAAGGAAAGAAGACGTGTATGTGAGGGGAATAGGAAAGGAAAGAGAAAATAGAATATAGCGCGGGAGCGCACCGTTACACTTCCCCATATCGCGATCGTCGCACTCGCCCGCCGCCATGATCAAAGACCCTCCCTTCCACCGGGTCTTCCGAATTCGTCTCTTGTTTTGGTTGGCCTGCTTTCTGGCTCTATCAATCGCACTATCTGCGAGGCGGAGTACTAGAACTTATCATCCACGCGGCCGCTCAGGCACTTCAATCGTCGACTCAAAAGTCGGATCGTCTTCACTCTGGTTTTCAGTTCAATCCTCAGACAAGTAGGGAACGACGGCGTTGCAATTATGGTGATGGTGTGGGGGGCGGGCTTTAAATAGCAAGAGGGAAAATGGAGACGAAGGCCAAGCCATTTGTGAGCCATCATTGATTTTGGTGAAGTTTGAATCAGCGAGCGACAAAGTTCAACTTTTAATTTGAGCATTGAAAGGGAACTTGAAGTAGAAACGGCCAGAAACCCCGGAATGCGGCATTATCAGTCTTCTCCGTCGATTCAAAATGGAGAAAACTCCGAGCACAGAAAAGCTGCGTACGAGTGAGGCCGAGAGACGAGATGGCCGTACATACTACAGAGCAACCTGTGCCAGAAGCCACGGCCAAACATGCGCACACATCTACCGCAGCCTCATTCCCTCCTGCTACTTACATACAATTTACATGCCGTCGCCGCCTACGCGCCCAGCCACGATCTCCGAGCTCGCTACCGCCGCCGCCGAAACCTCCTCCTCCAACTCTAATGGGGATCTGAAGAACTTGCTGCGGCGAACAGAAGGCTACCGCCGGACGGGCGGCGTGTACATGGCGCGGACGACTGGCGGCAGCAGCGGGGCCGCCACCAGCACGGATATTGGGCTAGACTTGGAGCGCGCGTTCATCGAGTACGCGCGGGCGGCGACGTTGATTGTGGAGACGGTGCCCGCGCACAGGGAATATAATACGGGCTTGAATGCTGAGCAGAGGGCGAATTTGAAGGCGGTGAGTGGGTTCAGTGGTTTCTTTCGTTGCGTGTGGGTTGGGATGGTCGCGATATCTGGCTTTGCTTTATTGCCAGAATGTGGGGTAGCCTGGAATGCGCGTTGCGCGAGTCTGCATTCACTCGCTTGGCTTTCTTACATCGCCAATCACCATTCCGTCCTTCATTAATAAAGCTCCATTCTCGCTATCCCTCGAATCGGATACTTAAACCCTTTCAGAACGGTGAGGACATCCTACAACATCTGGGCCGGCTCAAAGCCGCGCTCGTGGAACGGTATGAGCGCTACATGCGCAGTGGTGCTGCGAGGGAGGACGCGGTGCCCGCGTTTATGGCGTGAGTCGTATTTCCTCCTCCGTTTTATCGCTTCCTTCCCTTTGTTCTTCGTATCTAATAAATGAATGCTAGCGCCCAACAACTGAAGAACTCTAACCCCCCCGCACCAGCACAACCAACGCGCAAAGCCTCCCTCGCAACACACGCGCGCGCCGCGCAAGTCGTCGCAGACGAAGCCGCGCAGTGGCGCGCCCAGCGCGAGGAGGCGGCGGTGCGCGACGCGGGGGTGGGGTATGATCGCATGAGTGTGGCCTCGTCCCCCGCGTACACCTCCTCTGCTTCCGCGTCTGCATACGCATCTTCCTCCTCCGCATCCGCCTTCGCCTCCGCATCCAACTTCAACCCGGCGTCAAGAACGGGTGGCTACGGCGCAGGCGCACCGACACCGACGTACCTCTCCTCCGCCTCGCAGAGCGCCGTGGCGGCTGCGGCGCGCGCGGCTGCTGCGCCGGTGCCTGTTGCGGTGCCTGTTTCGCTTGGGCGGTCTTCGTCGTCGGGGACGGGGACGGGGGCGGCGCCTGCGACGCTGCCTGCGAGCTTTGCTGGCGCGAGTTCCGGGTCAGGATCAGGCGGTGGAGGAGGGGGAGGAGGAGGAGGGGGAGCGTACGGCGCATATCCGAGCAGTGCGGGTGTGTCGTTTCCCCAGCCACACCGGAGCGCATCATTGCAGGCGCCGTCGGCAGGGAGTTATGCTGGCGCAGGTGGGGGCGGGGGCGGGGGCAAGGGAGGGAGCCCGACGAGCTATACGAGCACGTACATGACACCCTCGGGCGCCGCGAGCTATTCTAGCTATGCTTCCACGACAAATCCTCCTTCAAGCTACACTTCCACCTCCACGGCTCCCTCGAGCTACACCTCCCCAACTCCCTCAAACTACACCTCAGCCTCAGCCTCGGCGCACAACACCCCCGCACCAGGACCCATGCCGCTGCGCCCGCCGTTTGCGAATTCCGCAGAGTGGGAGTGGGAGAGCGGGGAGAGTACGGATGAGGAGCGGTGCGTTCCATTCTCCCGTTTTATCTTCTCTTTCGTCTTTGTTCTTTTGGAGGGAGAAGGGTTTGGGGGGGCTTTTGTGGGGTTTTCGTTTTTTGGAGAGAGGGAGAGCGCGCTTTTTTTCCGAGGGGAGGAGAGAGCGCGCTTTTTTTCGTGGGTTGAGAGAGAGGTGAAAGAGCGCTTTTTTTCTTCGTCTTTTTTTTTGAGAGAGAAAGAGGCTGATTGGGTTCCTTTGCTTTTTCTATATTCTGTTTCTGTTGGGTTCGCCCTCGCGCATTCCAACTTACGACTTGCGCCTTGCCACTCGATCCCTCGACGCGCCTCGACTGGCGACTCGACTCGACTTGCCGCTCAAATCGACTTGCCTTGACTGGCGACTTGCACATTCGACGCCCAATTTCCTTTTTCGGACACCACATCCGTTGCGTCACCACACAAACGATTTTTTTTGCGACCGGCGACTGGTGGTGCGATCGACGCGCTGTGGACTGGGGAACCGACTCGGGCTCTAATATGACGTGGGCTGCGCTCCCCGCCTTCCTGTTGGGTGTCGATTGGGTGTTTTTTGATACGGGACTCGACTCATCGTGTATTCGGCTTGGACGACATCCGCACTACGATTACCTGTGCGCGCACGACGCTACGAATGTCTGCGTCGCCGCTACCCCCTGACGATCTCACCCTTCCCAACCCCGATCCTTTTCCCGCGGGACTCTGTGGTCGGGCGACGAACTGCTCTCATTTCACGATATTCCCTGCATTTTATGCATACGATATACCATACCTTTGACGGCCGCTCTCTCCCTCTCGTCCCCCCTACAGCCCCCACGCACGAATATCATACCCCACCACCGGCACCGGAACCGGCACTGGCACGGGGATGCCGTTCCCCAGCCCGCAAGGACACGGCCAATACGGGGGCGGATACGGTGGCGGTGGCGGTGGCGGAGGAGGAAGCGGGTACGGGGAAGGTGGAAAGGGACAAGGAGGGCAAGGGCAAGGACAAAGGCAGGGACAGGGACCGGACGAGCTGAGCGCGCGGATGGGGGGGATGAATGTGGGGACGGGGGATGGTATGTGCTTTTTGTTTTTTGTTTCTTTGTGAGCGGAGGGGAGGGGGGAGGGGGACGAGAGTCTGGAAAGGATGCGTGCGCTGCGGGGTGGATAGAGACTCCTAGCGTTCGTGGTGGGGTTTCAGGCGTGGTGTGTGGGCGGGGCGCGGGTGGACGAGGCTCTTGCGCGCGCGCGCGGGATGTAGCGGGCATAGATGGGAAGATGAAAGGGGCGCAGACGCTGGCGGGGGGCGTACCGCACGAGCGCTGCACGTCGTGCGTTGGGACCTCGCGCAACAGAGGGTGCGCGCGTCGACGAGCTGCGTCCTCGTCTGGCGAAGGATCCATGTGCTTCGGGTGCGGGTGCGGGTGCGGGTGCGGAGATTTATAGCGCGCGTGGGGTTTCGGGCCTCTTGTATAGGCGGGGGTGAGAGCGCTGGGGGGTTGGCGAGCGCACGGGATGTGGCGGACGTAGGTGACGCGCAGGGAGACATGCACCGAACGAGCGACTGACCCGCGTTGAAGGACGGGAAATGGCGGCGTATCCACGTGTACCCCGCGAGGCGCGCCGTCCTTCCTGTCCGCGCGTCGCTGATCGTGACGTGGCGCGCATTCCTTCTTCCCCCACTCCGTCCTTCCCTCCCTTTCCCCTCCCTGCTCCCTCCTCCTCCTAGTCTTGCGCCGTATACTAACGCACCTCTCCCAGGTCGGATCGACGGCCTCCCCTCCTCGTCCTCGCACTCCTACGGCACAGTCGCCTACCCCGCCCTCGCGCGGCACATGTCCAGCCACCAGCGCACGCAGGGGTACGTCCCCGGCGCATGGGGCTCCGCGCTCCCGCCCGCGGTCCCGGCGTTTGCGGTCCCGCCTGGGGCGACGCCTGCTTTCCCGCCGTATGCACAGGAACAAAGACAAGGACCGGGACAAGGACAGGGACAGGCACAAGCACAGGACGCAGGCAATTTCGCGGGCGTGGGTGCGCAGACTGCGCTGGGTGCGGCGCGGACGGCAGCGGCGGCGCCGACGATGGGCAACGTGGGGTACAGCACGCCGTTCTCCCCGCCCGTGGATGCGCGCGCGGCGCGCGCGGATGCTGCGGCCCAAGCGCGCGCTCGGGACTTGGAGGCGGCGCGGGATGCAGAGCGCGTTGCGAGGGAGGCGGAGGCGCGGGAACGGGAGGAGGACGCGGAGAAGGAGGAGCGGAGAAGGAATGGGGGGAAGCCCAGGTTGCGGACGGTGTTGCTCCCCCATGCGACGCTGCCGAGGTTCTTGGCGATCGCGAGCGGGAATACGGCGCGGAATTTGGAGACGTGTGGGTTGTTGCTTGGGAGGGAGGTGGTGAAGGGTGAGATGTTTTTGTTTTATTATCTTCGCCCCCGCTCCCTCCGCTCCGCCCCGCCCTCTCCCCCTCCATCCCCATTCCCCTCCTCTTCTTCTTCCGCTTACTTGTCGCTGACACATATCCCAGGCTCCGACCCCACCACCCCAAACGCAAAGACGCGCTACGTCGTCTCGACGCTGCTCATCCGAAGCAGCACGCGACGAGCGACACGTGCACGATGGACGAGGAGGAGGGCGTGCTGGGCTTTACAGAGGAAAGGGGGCTGATTACGCTGGGGTGGGTGAGTATTGGATTTTTTTTGTCTTTCTTTCTCTGGGCGCGTCAGAGTCGCCGGCGTCGAGTCCCTTCCTGTCGGGTCTCTCATCTTCGCTCCGCGTGCCCACAAGGGCGGGATGTTTCACCTAGGGAGAGCTCATGGCGCGCCGCGATTGCAGCAGGAAAGCGTCTTCGAGAATAGACGCTCGTGTTAGCGCCCATTAGGGTTAGGGCTAGCTTAGGCGACGACGTCGTATTGTTGAGCGCGGTGCTTGTCGTGCGACGGCGTTGTGTCTTTTCATACTCATTCTCCTGTTTGCCTTTCCGTTTTGTTTTCAAGACTCGTACATGTCGCCTAATCTCTGCTTTGATTTTAGATCCACACGCACCCTTCGCAATCGTGCTTCATGTCTTCCGTAGACCTACACACGCATGCGAGCTTCCAGTGCATGCTCCCCGAGTCGTTCGCGGTCGTGTGCGCGCCCAAGTCAGATCCGAGGTGCGTATTTCTTGCCCCTTCCTTGCTGGAGCATCATCCGTGGAAATCCCTCCACCAAACCCCTCGCCCGGTCCCTCCTCCTCGTCCTCGTACTCATCCAAAACGGCTCATTGATTACCTCCCCCAGCTTCGGCATCTTCCGCCTCACTGACCCGCCCGGGCTGCAGACAGTGCTCAAATGTACGGCGAAACAGGCCTTCCACCCGCATCCGGACGTCCCGATATATACCGTGCGTGTTTGCGTTTTCGTTTGTTCGTCCGATTGCTGATACGATGACGGTGGCGGTTGCAGGATGCGGACAAGGGGCACGTACAGATGCGCGATGCGGCGCTGGAGATTGTGGATCTGCGGTAGACCACAGGTCGTTAGAGCGGCTTTTCTGGGTCTGGGCCTTGTGAGACACCCTCGTCCTTCGTATTCTGCGGTTTTCTGGAGTTCCTTGATCGATGTTAGATGGCCGATGAGTGCGATTCGCTAATGGTTCGTCCGAAGATTTTGGGACGATCAGGGCGTTACGCGTAGTCGCATGATGTCATCCTCCGAGTGCGTTTTCGAGGCGACGAATATATCCTGGAGTCGGAAAGCGTTGGATGACGACTCCCATATACAGTCAAAGCTGTTATAACCCATCATTGTGATAACCCATAATCTGCATTATCCCATGAATTTTTGCTGGAACGGAGGTGGTTCTCAATCAAAACCCATAACTCTCTAGTACTCAATAATCCATATGATTTCCGGGTTGAAAACCCATAATTTTACCCCTATCTTTTGTTTGTAGTTGTTATTTTCAGTGGATTTTAGTGCCCAAAAGCGATGCCTCTGCGCCCACCCCTCGAAATACTCAAGAAAGGTCTTACCGCACTCAAGGATAGTGTCCAGAAACGAAAAGATGGCTTGGTGGCCCGTCTCAACAGAAAAGAGAAGATTTCGGCGGCAGATGAAGCTTGGTTAGATAACGATGCCAATCACGTCGAAGAAGACGCGATGGTCAGCAAGCTCGAGACTGCATCAGATTACGAGCGTGGGTTCGCGCGTCTGGACGCTACGGAAATGGGACTGGTCGAGAAATTAAAAAAGTTTGCTGGGGAAACGGTCAAGGTCTCCGCCGACACGACCTCGAAAAAGCGAAAAAGTCTTCTCCAAGTCTTCTTTGGACTCTGCCCGTTTATGACTCATCTGCCTCCTTTTCACAGGACCAGAAGAGCGTAAAAAACCCGAAAAGAAGCACACCAAGCCTGCTGCCCCTGTTTTCGAGAAGAAGGAGAACGCGACTTTGGCTCAAAGAATTGAAATCCTTGACTGGCACCATGCCCAACCTAAGCCAAATCAACGCAGTACGGCGGAGCATTTTGACGCCATTTATCCGAATCTTTGTCTCAAACAACCAACCATTTCGAGTTGGGTGAAGGAAGAGGCAAAGTGGCGCGCGCGTTGGGATGAGGCACAGGCACAGGGGAAATCTGGAGACACGAAGCGGTTGAAACAGGTGGAACACCCCGAAATTGACGAGATGATGGAGCTATGGATTGCCAAGGCTATGCGTCAGCGTGTCCATCTCAGCGGAGAAGTTATCCGCGAAAAGTGGAGGCGTTTTTCTGATCTGGCTGGTATTCCTGAAGATGAGAGGCTTGCACTCAGCGATGGCTGGCTCGCCGCGCTGAAAAAAAGGTGTGGTTTGAAAGAGTTCAAGCGCCATGGGGAAGCAGACTCCGCCAGTCAGAAAGATATTGAAGCGGACAGGAGACGGATCCAAGAACTCATTTTATTTGAAGGGTACGCACCTCGGGACATCTTCAACATGGATGAAACGGGTCTCTTTTGGGCGTGAGTGCGCATTTTTAATGTCCCTACATGGCTAACCGTTGAAACAGCATGCCGCCTGACCGGGGTTTGATGGACAGACAGATGTCAGGCGTGAAGGGAATCAAGAAACGAATCACTTACGCCCTCACAACCAATGCCGATGGCTCAGAAAAATTGCCCCCATTCATTATTGGCAAAGCCGCACGTCCTCGCGCATTCAAACATAAAACGGGCCAACAGTTGGGATTTCTTTATGCAAACAATGCAACGGCGTGGATGACCGAGGCATTCTACCGAGAGTGGATCAAGAATCTTGACAGGACCATGCGAGACCAAGACCGGCAGATTCTACTTCTACAGGACAATTTCAAAGGCCACAAACCGCCGTCCACGCTGAGCAATATTCGCGTCGAGAATTTTAGCCCAAATCTCACCGCACATGTTCAACCGATGGACGCAGGAGTCATCCGGTGTTTCAAAGCGCATTTCCGCCGTTTATCCATGCAGCGCGCCCTCGACCGCTATGACGAGGGCATTTCTCCAGCCGACATCTACGATATCAATCAGCTCGAAGCGATGCGGATTGCCGACCTCGGTTGGCAGGAGGTTTCGGCAGAAACCATCGCGAACTGCTGGCGAAAAGCAGGCATTCTTCCTTCGGCATTGTCTCCGATAACTGCTGCAATCATGGACGATCTTGAGAAGGAAAACAACTCCGAGGCCGAGATCGCGCTTTCCCAGACGTTGGATGAGCTCCAGTCTCGCGGCGTTCTTCAAAAAAGGAACCGACTTCATCTTGACGATCTTGTTGACATGCCGGAAGAACAAGTTGTGGAGGATGCGACGGATGAAGAAATTTTCGAAGCTGTGCAACAAATGCGGAGTGATAGGGAGGACATGGAAATTAATGGCGGCGATGACGGCAACAGTGGGTGTCAACAGGTGCCGAAGCCAACGAGGAAAGAGGCGTTGCAGGCTGTTGCAACACTTCGGAGGTACCTCGAGGACGAAGAAGGGCTGTTTGCGCGTAAACTAGAGGGTGGTCTCGCAGCTTTTGGACGGGAAACACGCTTGGAATGCGCAAAAAATCTTGTTTCAACTTCAATTACTGATTACTTCACGTCTAGTTGAGTAGATATTTTTTAACTAATTTTTGGCGATTTTTGGCGATTTTTTGGCGATTTTTTTGATGGACTCTGTGGGAACCCATACTCTGTAATAACCCATACTTTTTAGGTCCACCGAGGGTCATGGGTTATAACAGCTTTGACTGTAATAATGTTGAATTTGAGAAAGACTTTGCTCGAATCACTGTTAATCCCCTTGAGTTTGAAATGGCGACATCCAAGAAATATCAGGCCAGCGTCTTGGCTCAAATAGGTATTTGGAACGAGACGTGCCCTCGCTACTGGAGTCTGGCATCACCACCTGCATCGGCGCTGAAGGGTGGCTCCAAGGGTTTGAGCAGCGCAGTGATATGAAAATTCAATATTGAAAGCACACGCGGAGCAAAATCCACAGTACGAGTGGGTAGATCAACGAACGGTATAGCCCGCGAAATCAGCCAAACATTGCACAGGAGGATCGCGGATAGCTAGTTGGAGATGAAATCATGAAAAACGTCAAATGAGATGAAATTGGGAGTGGTACTGGTAATTGTCAAACGGCGTTGTTTGAAGTATCCAATTACTATTCCAGAATACGGCAATGTACACCACTAGGGTAGCTCTGACACTAGTCGACCCAGACCCTCATTCAAACGTTCAACCACCACCACCACCCCCGCCCCCACACCCGCCGCCCCCTCCCCCACCACACCCGCCGCCGCCGCCCCCACCGTCCCCACCGCCCCCGCAGCTTGACCCATTTGAACCGCTTAAGCAACCCCCATGCCCGCCTCCACCACATCCGCCTCCGCCGCCTCCACCCGCGTCCGGAGGCCCACTGGAATTATGACTGGAATTACCTCCAGCAGCACCGACCCCACCTGCCCCAGCACCCTTGAAACCGATCAATATGAGGAGTCAACAATTTAGGGGCACGGTTCACCATGCCGGAATTAAGGGCATTTGCAAGGTCCATGATGGCGTTCAGGATATCGACTGCGTCCGCGAGGTCAAACGAATCGCTGTCGCGCCGCCGAGTGGAATGCTGTTCCGCTGACCCCCGGTGTTGCGCTCGGAAACAGATACCGCGTTGTAGGCGCCTGGCTTCGTCGCCGCTAGGGCATCTTGTCGTCCGGGGAAACTAGATGTGAGTGCGTCCTGCTGCTCGCAACGCGTGGCAAGATCTTGCCGGTGCAATGTGTGTAGTCCACGCCATACTCTTTCCTCCATTTTTGACGCGTCTCATCGAACGAGTTGGTCAGCAGTGATTCTTCTACTTTGTCATTACTGAGAAAGATGATTGGTTTACGCCGCAGAAATGGAAGGTTTAACGCTCACTGGTCGATATATCGATACATATATCTGGCGGTGTCACTGTGGTACTGGACAAACAATGAGTCTGATGTATTGGGCTGTAAAAAAATAAATGACTTACGAGCTTTGTCAATAGCTGGTGGGTATGCCATGCCAAGTCGATGTCCAAGGTAGGGACAAGGAATGACTTTGGGTAAAAACACATGAGATTCAGAAAGCTGCGAATATTGTCATATACCGGTGCGGGGCGGAATAAACCAAAGGTCATTACGAATGATATCGTGCAATGGCGTATTCGAGTACAATGTCATTCTCCGTGGCGTCAAAAATCCGCCATCCGAGGCCATGCATCTTGGCCACGAACGATCCTTGACGCAGGACCTAGTGGTTACTGAGTTATGCCATTCTACTGTCGCGGCGGAGAAGGAACTCACCGCCCCCACAAGCTCCACGGAAAAAATCTTGTCATCGACATACGCACTCATGATCCGGCCGATTCTGACTGCCATTGTTATACAGCACACAACACACAGAAAGAATCGAACGCACAATCTTCGGCCGCTGTAATCCATGTTTGCAGTTACCATACTTCTCAGTGTTTCCAGCTTGTAATTTGTCCCCTTCAAGAGGAAGTCGGCATATTCCTTACATGTAGATGTGTTCGGTGGTTTTAACGACTGAGCCGCCAAAATTTTGGTTTTAATTCTCCGTGCGAGCCTCAGATCCATTAGGTTGGTGTCCGTGTAGAGTGTTCCGCTACAGTGAGATTTAATAAGCAATGGCCAACGGGTGCAGCGGGAAACAGACGCAAGCACGTCCGAGGCGTCAATTATATCAGACTTGGCCAGATCATTCGCTAGCTTGCGCACCGCCAATGTCTCGCGAGTGATTGCGAAGAAACATGTAGTGCACTTCATAGCAAAGTTCGGTTCCAAATACCCACTTCCCGTGTTAGTCGTGTAGGCTGGGATTCGGTCAGACGGGAGGTAGCGAAACGAGCTGGGTTACGAACGGGTAGCCACAGCATTGCAACACTTCGGACAAGATATCTCTCGGTTTACCATCCGTGTGGGAGCATCGAGGAGGTCGAACGGTGTACCAGTCATTTGTGTCCAAAAGTTAGCACGGTCCAGCGAGGGCGCCCTTGTTAACCGCTCTCCGAGTCCACGACCCTTAGCAAAATCAGATATATATCCATCTAATTTAGTGGTGAATTCCATACCAGTGCCGCACCAAACGCGATACCGCCCGCCTGCAACCCTTTCAGTGCGTTAATACGATTTCCGTCCTCCGAATACCACCTGCATCAAAATATGAGACCCTACGCCGAGACTACGGTGCCGGAACAACTAAACCCACCCCGAATTCAGCATGTATGCGTGCCAGACCTGGCACAAGTGAGTTCTATGCCGCCTTTTGAACCCAACACACGTACCATGAGCACGTCCAGGGGCGGCATCGCCAAACCCTTCTCTGTATGTGACGGTCTCAGCGCCTTGCACCATATCTCGAATCTGAAAACGTGCACGGCGTCAGCATCGCCTGTTCTGAGATCGCATATAGCACTGCAGCAAGGCAAAGCCCACCGTTCGACCGCGAGCCCGACAAACCATGCCCATCTGCGGTCTGGCGCAGATGGGAGGAATGGAAACTGTTCAGCGGGCATGGTTTCAACTTTGGATCTGAGGTTGGCGAATGCAGTCAGCAAGGCGAGATGGTCCTTGATCTGCGCGGTGGTGACAAATGGCTTGGTCCTATGTAGCCCGAGTTTGAATTCCTTCGGGAATGAGGATGATGATGGCACATCCGGAACGGCATTGATCGCTGAAGCAGTGGAAGCGGTGGTTACAAGTGGGGTGGGTCCCATTGCTCGAAAAAGCGGTTTGTTAAACTGTTTGTATCGCCTTTATAAATATTCATGACCAAGCAAGGCAGTGGTGGTGGATACAAGGCGGTTGGCAGGGTGCTGCGGGAAAAGATCACTATTCATTTGTGTTACAGCTATTTGCCGAACATATAGCCGTTTTCAAAAGTTTGTATGGGGTTTACGAAAGGGCGGTGTTCGTTTTGTGCTTACCGCTGTTTACGCTGTAGAGCCCGCTCCACAGCTAGCAGACGCCTCGCCCGAATGTTCTGCAACCACCCACAGGTATTAACGAACGAAGATATTTCCGATGTTTATATTCAAGAGAAAGTGGTGGGAAGTAATATGAGAGAAAACCGTGCGAAAACTGAATGGAATCTGTTGGAATTATGAGCCACGACGCCGTGGAGTAATTCAGTAAATAAAGGCAAGCACAAATTCAAACCGAGCATCACGTAAAACCCGTACAAAAACGGCTGTAAGGCGCGGATCATTTTTTTTTTCTAGAAATGGTCGCTTGCAGTAATCCCCTCATAGCACTCTCACCTTGGGTCCCATTGACTTGAAACCTGGACCAAACGATTTGTAACAAAGTTTTACAGTGCTTAGCGAACTCATAATATGTAATATCTCAGAAAATCCACTAATTGTGGGAAAACATGCGATTTCGATCTAAGGTCCTTTTGGACGTTGGATAACAGGTCGGTGTGGTCTAAATTTCTCTTGGAAGACTACTATATGCTACCCACATTGGACTGCATAGTTGTTGAGTGACTAGTATACCCCAGAGCAAATGCAAACTATATCTTTTATTTTGATGGCCATATCTATACTCGCGTTTCAGACTTCCTGGGTAAATATTTCACATTTGGGCTTCGTAGCGCACTGTAATATATATAAGAGAGTGTCCGACAACAATTTTGGACCTCCCCGAAATGTACTCCCTGAGCAGGAGGGAGATTATATAGAAATCACATGATTTCTCACAATGTTCCCATCAAATTAAAAAGAATATATAGCTTCTTCGTCAAGCACTGTGGTTTTTCCATGCGAATCGAATGGTGCCGCTCTCAAAGAATTTGGATAAGAATTGAAGTCGCTAGAGGGAGATTAGTGAAAGTGATCATTTTTTCCGGGCCTTATGTTCCGCAAATAGCTGCAACTGTTTTTAGTGAACGGTGGGCGGGATTCACTGTTTCCAAGGCGAGGTGGGAAAACATATCTTGCAGAGATCACTGCCTTCCAAGGACTGTTGAGCAACGGATGAACGATACAGAAATAACTGAAATGCCGATGACCATAAGAGAAGGGTCAATGACCGCAAAGAGGTGTATGCATACTTTTGAAGGCGAGGTGACGCAGATGTCTTTGATATCTGAGAGGCTTGAATCAGTTCCAGTGCGGAAAGAGAGTATGGATCTATACCATCACTGCCAGGCAGACGAAAAATATCGAACCGCAGCTGTAAACAGTGGTGGGACAGATAACTGAGCAGCCACAAACCGGTGGGAGTCGGGAGCCACGCAAAAAAAAAAAAAGAGCGGGGCATCGGGTCGTTAATAGTGCACCGTACACCGACAAACGACAGTTTGCCAATGACATGAGGGTCGATAACGAGCCACATAGCCTATTAAATCAAACCTAGCATAATTGCGCCTCTGTTTCAAGTTTCGTGTGCTGTTTACTTCTGAGGTGCACCTTTCAGAGGGATAAAAAATACCAATGCAAGTGTACGGAAAAGCGAGATACGAGCTCAAATACTATTGTTGTAGGCTTAGCGTCTGTTTAACCCGCTTTTGCTATCAACAAGTCCAATAGATTGAATAGAAGTCCGTCGTTACAAACTGCAACACACGTGGAAAGAAGCTCGAAGTGTACAACTGACACGACTTGCGGTGGAGAGGACCTGGAGATGGTGGCAAGACGCAGAGACGTGGCGATGCACCGCGCATCAGCAAACAACGAACCAGCTTGATCGGCGTCCGACTCGGACGCCAGGCGTCGGTTTTCCTCAGTTTTCCTTCAGTTGGCTGGTTCATCGAAACAGCTGAGTATCGCTAGGGAAGTTCCTTATTTGGCAAACGACTCCCAGAAAATCAGGTTGCAGTCCGCCTCCTGTGGCATAGGTGACGCCGCTGACGCGCGGGGAGACGTGCACCGCGGGATGACGGGGAACTGGCAACGCACCCCACGTGTACCCCGCGAGGCGCGCCGTCCTTCCCTCATGACGTGGCGCGCATCCTTCTCCCTCCCTCTTTGCTCCCTCTCTCCTCCCATCCTCTCCCTGTTCCTCCTCCCTCGTACCACATACTAACGCACCGGATCGACGGCCTCCCCTCCTCGTCCTCGCACTCCTACGGCACGGTCGCCTACCCCGCTCTCGCGCGGCATATGTCCAGCCACCAGCGCACGCAGGGGTACGTCCCCGGCGCCTGGGGCTCCGCGCTCCCGCGCGCCGTCCCGGCGGCGGCGGCAGCGCCGACGATGGGCACGGTGGGGTACAGCACGCCGTTCTCCCCGCCCGTGGACGCCCGAACGCAAAGACGCGCTACGTCGTCTTGACGCTGCTTATCCCGAAGCAGCACGCGACGAGCGACACGCGCACGATGGACGAGGAAGAGGGCGTGCTGGGCTTCACGGAGGAGCGGGGGCTGATTACGCTGGGGTGGGTGAGTATTGGATTCGATTTTTTTGGTTTTTGTTTTTTCGGTGGTCGCTCCGGCGTGTTGACGAGGGAGGGTGTGGACATGAGGTGGATGGGGTGTTTTACCTGAGGAGAGCTCATGGCGCGCCGCGATTGCAGGAAGGAGTCTTTCAGGGTAGACCCCCGTGCTAGCGTCCATTAAGGTTAGCCCTAGGCGAGGTCGTATCGTTGAGCGCACAGCTCGTCGTGCAGATCTCTCTTTTCATCCTAATCCTCCTGTTTTCGTTTCTGCTTTGTTTTCAAGACTCGTACATCCATCGGCCTGCCGACTAATGCCTTTATTTTAGATCCACGCACCCTTCGCAATCGTGCTTCATGTCTTCCGTAGACCTACACACGCATGCGAGCTTCCAGTGCATGCTCCCCGAGTCGTTCGCGGTCGTGTGCGCGCCCAAGTCGGATCCAAGGTGCGTATTTCTCGCCCCTTCCTTGCTGGAGCATCATCCGTGGAAATCCCTCCACCAAACCCCTTGCCCAGTTCCTCCTCCTCGTCCTCGTACTCATCCAAAACGGCTCATTGATTACCTCCCTCAGCTTCGGCATCTTCCGCCTCACCGACCCGCACGGACTGCAGACTGTGCTCAAGTGCACGGCAAAGCAGGCCTTCCACCCGCATCCGGACGTCCCGATATATACCGTGCGTGTTTGTGTTTTTATTTGTTACTCCAATGCTGATACGACGGAGGTTACAGGATGCCGACAAAGGGCACGTACAGATGCGCGATGCGGCGCTGGAGATTGTGGATCTGCGGTAGACCACAGGTCGTTAGAGCGGCTTTTCTGTGTCTGGGCCTCGTGAGACACCCTCGTCCTTCGTGTTCTGCAGTTTTCTAGAGTTCCTTGATCGATGTTGGATGGCCGATGAGTGCGATTCGCTAATGGTTCGTCCGAAGATTTTGGGACGATCAGGGCGTTACGCGCAGTCGCATGATGTCATCCTTCGAATGCGTTTTCGAGGCGACGAATATATCCTGCAGTCGGAAAGCGCTGGATGACAACTCCCATGTAATAACGTTGAATTTGAGAAAGGCTTCTGTCTGTTTAGCAACGGCTCTGCACCGATCATTCGAATCTCACTATGTGGAACAAGCAAGCCAGCGTTTAAATTCGTAGCGTCCGCATGGGAATTCGTTGGGTGCCTCAGGTACTTTATACTACCCACACAATCATACTTTTCGTGCAATAACTTTGTGACTGATTTTCGCAGACGGTACGCACTCACAGAGTGGGCCATATCGCATGCGTCCTATTTACGATTCTATGAAGCGTAAGCCCTCGGCCACTGGATCCAAGCCCGACTCAAGCCCGCCCCAACCCGAACAGCGCTACTCAGCGGCGCAATGGCGGCCCGGGGACCTCATATGGATTCAAGGGATTGTCATCAAGTTCCGGCTTGCTTGGTCGCGCCTAGAGAGTAACAGTAAGAAATCTCATTGCCCCCAAGTCCAAAGCGCCCCGAGGATCCGGATGGCGTTTCTGACTAGTTCAATTCAACTGTCGAGTGGTAGCTCCATTGAGTGCTAGCCCACCTGAGTCCGTCCCATACGAGGTTGGTTGATTATATGTTCATCGCCGATCATACCCTTCCCGAATCCCGACATATATAAGGGCACCAAAAGCTCATATTGCAGTACGTTCTCGATATGGCTTTGAGCAATCGGCAGGGTCTCCTTGCTCTCATTTCCCTTTCCCTCCAAGTCCTACTAGCGACTTCTCTGCCGACCTGCCCCGACAACTCTCAATCCGAATTCGACTTCGTTGTTATAGGCTCTGGTGCTGGTGGAGGCCCTGTTGCTGCGCGCTTAGCAGAGAGTGGGTTTTCAGGTATGCTTGTTTGCGTGCCACCGTCGGTATACAGACGAGTTCTGATTTATTTTTTCCCCAGTCCTGCTCGTTGATGCAGGTCACGATGTGGTCAACGTCAACACGACCATCCCGTTTTACTTTGGCCGCGCCGTTGACGGTCGGTTTATTTCTCGCAACGTATGAGTTCTCACCGTTGGTTTCTGCAGATCCGCAGTTGGAACTCAACTATACATACGACGAGTACTCTCCAGGAGCTAAGTTTCCGCGAGATGATGCTTGGTGTGTCTCCCAACTCCAGCCAAATACTAGCGAGAACTGAGCTCTTCAGGTATCCCCGTGCACGCGGTCTTGGCGGATCAACGGTATGATTTCAAGTGTCTCGGATGGTTGATTCGCTCACTTTCGCAGCTTCATAACGCTATGATCAACACCATTGGGGCTACAAACGGCGATTTCGATAATCTGGCTGCCATGTTCAATGATTCGACCTGGTCTTCCACGAATATGCGAAATTATTTCAAACGAATCAAAAACAATTTATATCTTGACGAATTAGACGCTGATCATGGCTTTAACGGATGGTTGAAGACAAGCCTCAATCCTACTTCAGTCCTGGCGAACCCACAGTTTGCAGGTACGGCGCCGATGATATGACATATTCGGTGAACATTAACTTCTGGATTCTAGATGCCCAGTTGGGCGACATAGTCAACACTTTGGCGGCGTCTGGACCAAGCATCGACGACATTAACAGTGCAGCCAACGACGCAGCCGTCGGTGTTGGCACTCCCACTTATACGATTGACGAGAACCACAACAGATCTTCCGTTCGTGATCATCTTGTTAGTGTACAACAAGCCAGCCAGGGAAAACTACAGTTTGCTTTCGATACACTTGCAACCAAAGTCTTGTTGTGTCGAACTTCGTCTGGAGAATCTCCCGTTGCCTATGGCGTAGAAATTTCCCCTGGCGCTGCATTGGCGGTAGCAGGCAACTTTAATGGGAAGCAGAACCTGGAGACAAAGACCGTTACTGTCCGGCACGAGGTGATAATAAGCGCTGGTGTATTCCAGTCCCCACAATTGGTGCGTATTTCAAGTTCACGAGATTCTGGGCATCTACTGAACACATCTTCTCAGCTTATGGTTTTTCGATTCACTGGACTTGAAAAGCGGAAAACTGATCAATATTCACAGTTGTCGGGTATTGGCGACCAAAACGATCTATCTCAATATGGGATCGAGTCCATTGTTCATTTACCCGGTGTCGGTATCAACCTCCAAGGTAGGGACATACCTTCTGTTCAGTCTTCCTTCTAACAACACAAATCAAGATCATGACGAGGTCTCCAATATTTGGACGCTTAAACAGAACCATACATTGTTTGACGGCTGCACCGTGCTTTCCGACCCCGAGGAGGACCCTTGCCTTGAATTCTGGATTGAGGCTGACCATCAAAATCTGTACTCTTTCGGTATAGCTTTATTCATGACGATGTCAAAAAGTAATCCTGCCATTCCCGAGCCGGACATTCTGGTCTACTGGGTACCTGGTTACTTCCCCGGATTCGTCTGCAATGTCGCAGGTACGTGTAATCGATTTCCAATTCAAAAAGATAAATTCACAATTATTCAGACGGCCTCGCGGACATCCACAATGCTCTGACTGCTATAATTTTGAAAGCACATCCATCGTCCCGGGGTGTAGTCAAACTGACCGGAAGCCATCCGCAGGACCCGTTGCGAATCGAGAAACATCACTTCGAGGCGGCTGGTGGTCGAGAGGATATAGTTTCTATCCGGGAAGCGATCAAGGTCGTGCGAAGCATTGTTGACCATCCCAATATCACCCAGCACGTCGAAGTTCGAGCCTTCCCTGACCCAGACGTGCAGACAGATGAGGAGATCGAGGATCATATTTTACAACACGCGTTCGGTATGTTGGGCGAACTCTATCGGCGTTGTAGTATTCTTATTGATCATTCCAGGCCATCACGCTTGCTGCACCAACGCCATGGGAGCAGATGACGGTGTGTTTTCATATCCGACCTTGACGTCTTGATTCTCAGTTTGACCCCCTCATAGATCCGAACGCCGTCTTGGACGGCAATTTCAAAGTTCGCGGCGTCGAAAATCTCAGAGTCGTCGACATGAGCTCGTGGGCAAATGTTCCCGGGTGGTTCGTCACCACGCCGACTTACATGGTTTGATATAATTTAACTTGTTCGCTCGTTCCTGACTTTGACCCTCTCAGATATCAGAGAAGGCGGCCGATGTTATCATTGCCGCGGCCATAGCCAGACAGCGCACAATAGGTGAAGTGCAGGGTGAGAAGCAGGGGGCGCCCAATGACGAGCTATGATTCGAATCGATGTCTAGTACGACTCAGACTCTGTGAGCTATGTGTCAAAACCGCATTTGAGGTCGTGAAGAGTTTTTGAGAGTACACGAGAGCTTGAAATTGATAGGTTTTGCTAATGCACACGTCGAAGAGGGGTGACAGACTTCGATGTACAATACCCAGCATGCAGCGTAGAAATTTAACCTGCACCCGTTCCAGTAGGGCAAGACTCGTCACGTCTACTTAAAGTGACTCGGTGATCAATAGGGGAAGTCAAAGTTACTTTTCGGAGGCGATTCAGAGGGCGATTCAGATGTCGATTCAGACGTCGATTCTGGACATCAGAATCGACCGAGAATCGATCAAAAAGCAGAATCGACCTGAATCGCTGTTGCTACTCCGGAGTAGCAACAACATCAGAATCGCTTCGTGAATCGAGTCGGCGTGTTTTGACCTCGAATCCACCTTGATCAAAGCCGCCGGTCCAAATTTGAATCGGGGCGGTCAAACCTGGGGCGATTCAAGGGCGATTCTCGTTTCTGAATCCACAGGTGATCGACCTCTGAATCGCTTTCTGAATCGGCCTTCTCAGACAACTTTGACTTCCCCTAATATATTCGATAGAAACGGGCAGTAGTAGGAGAATTTTATGGTTCTCACCTTTGAAGTTCGCCAGCCCGCAGCCTAGTAATTCTCAAGAAAGATGGCAGAATGATGGTGCTATAGCGGACGGTGGCAATGCGGTGGTCGACATCAAGCCTGATCGAGTTGTATTGTTTTGGCCCCTTACTCTCTGCCTTTGACACCCATCTCTGCACACTGGACTCTGCTTCTAGAGCTCTGGCATGGGACCCAATCACCTGTGGCTGACTATTGGGTGCGCGCCAAGGATTAAATCTCACCCCCGGTCCCCATCGCGGTTCGTGTTCACGGTTGAGTTCATGTTTTCGTCCGGAAATACATCATTGAGGAATATCGTCCCTTTCCCATTAGAATTAGGATTCGTAACATGCTCTATAGCGTCCAACTCTGCTTCACCATGTCTGCACCGCGCTCTGCCACAACATATGTCGCCGCCTGTGTGTGCGCTCCCGGCACGATTGGCTGCAATTCGTCAATGTTGGAAATTTCCCATACCGACAAATAA
This sequence comes from Mycena leptocephala, assembly GCA_029378395.1. Lineage (NCBI taxonomy): Eukaryota > Fungi > Basidiomycota > Agaricomycetes > Agaricales > Mycenaceae > Mycena > Mycena leptocephala. The sequence continues at coordinate 126,942 of JARJLF010000302.1, read as the reverse complement.
ACCTTACCAGCACAGATGCGTCAATAACATGCAACCCAGCAATCACTGTGTTCCCACCCATCCTAGACTCAGCTGAGACTAGGTGCTGTAGGTTGTGCCAGACGGATTTAGGTCGGTGTAGGTCCCTACACAGCCCCCCATCTAGGCGACTACACGTAATGTCCGTCTGGCTTTACGGGTACCCAGTAAGGCGGCTAAACTCAAGTCAGTGTAGAAGAGGGTAGCTCATGGAAGGTGAGGGTAGCTCCCTAAACTCAGCTGCACAGACCTAGACTTATGTTTTAATGTTGAACATTTCCATCATCTAATATTCTGAGCAACCGCATCCCTTCCCCCCTTGCGTAGGTGGCTACAAGCACCTGTTGCAACCTACACAGATCCTGCCAGACCTAGACCTACCTGTGCCAACCTAGCCAGAGCCAGAAAGACCTCCATAGACTATTCTCTAGGCACCTAGCCTCAATCATCGATGTAGATACTTCTAGGTTCCTACACTCAAGCTGAGTCTAGGAAGGGTCGGAACACAGTGAATGCCCTTAACCTTTAGGTCGGGATCCACAACACCATATTGCACCCCGCGTGGCGACATACCAGCCGTCCCAACAATGTGATACCCCGGCCCGAGTTGGCGCGGATGTGGGCCGTCAGCTCGGCGGGCTCATCGCAGCCAGTCGACCGTCGGCGCGCCCAGATAGCCGTTCCACGCCGGCGCGCTGGCAAACTTGAGAACGAGCTTGATGCCTTCTGTTAATGCAAGCGCGTCGAACTCGCTAGATAGCAGCCCGAGATCGATGACTGGTGCGGCAAAGGCTCACTGCTGCTGAGGGTCACCGAACGCCTGGAGGTCCGTCAAAGCTCAATCCAGCTAGGGAAGATGCAAAAGCGGAACGCACGACTGACGGGCTAACCATCGCCACGGTGAGGCTTATGAAATGGCCGGGGTACCCCTACCCCAAATGGCTGCAAGAAGAAAAATCAGACCAAAATGTAATATTGGCTTATCGGACAAACCTGAAACAACATCTCAAAATGCGGTGCGCCTGGCCAGGTGACGGGTCCGCATGTACATCGAACACAGGAGAGTCCGCGTTCAGCCGGAGCCATCCCGCGTGTGTTCCAGGCGACGGGTCCACAAACGGCCCTGTGCGCGACCTGTCCCACTCAGCGAATGCCTCGTTAAACCGCGTGGTATTCTGCGTGATGGACTCGACCGTTTGATTCGAGTTTACTGCCCAGCTCACTCCAGAATATGCGTGTTCAGACGCGTTCTTCCCACGCTCGGGAGGTCCAGCAGCGTCAGTATTCCCAGGGCTTCAAGCGGTGCGATCCCCGATTCTAGAATTCAACAGAATCTGTGGAGTACCGATCGTTCCCGTGGAAAGAATGATCTCCTTCGACGCTTTTGCGACGAAGAGCGACGTTCCTGCATGCCGAATGGGAGTCTGAGCGGCATGGATGGGGCGAAACAACATCTGGACGCACCATACCGGAACTGTACCCCTGAAAGGTTACAGTGAGCTAGGTGAGACCCTGCTTTGTGTGAGATTGACGAGTTTCGACACTTGTGCATGCAGCAATACATCGAGATTCGGTCGCTGAATAATCTCTGGCGTTAAATATCCTGTCGCGGACGAACTGCGCTCTCCATGACCAATCGTATACTGCAGCCAGCCCGACTTTGCTTTCAGTCATTTAATGAGGGTGATGAGCTGGCGATCATACCGATTCCCAGTGGTTGCCCAGAGTTCATGTCTAAATTAAAGGAAAATCATCTGGAATTTCGTCCGTCGTTTGTACTACACGCTGCTCGACTCCGCCAGGGAAACCACTGAGGCTGCCCGAGATAGGGCCGTGTGTGCCGTGGACAGCGGGGTTAAATGGCCCTGTGTGTTGTGATCATCCGCTGGAGCTGTCCATTTTTCGTTCTAGGGGCGTTAGTAGATGCACAAATTGCCTCATTTGAGCGCATACCTTTAGGAAATAAGGAAATATCCGATTCCACGACCACCCTTCGTCTTCTGTCAAGTTCGCATAACGATCGAAGTCTTCTGCTGCGCCACGGGTGTCCATGCCATCTTTTTGTTTTTTGCTTCATTAATATGTCGGGATGCTGGGTGAAGAAAACTCCTACTGTGCGAACTGCATCCCCCAAGTAGGTACCCTGAGATACATTATTCAACCCACGCTACATGGCGCTACACTGTTTTCACTCGCCTCGCAGGTAATCAAAGACGTGACCGTTTGCTCCCGTCTGTGGTGTTGTAGTGTAATCTGCACTTCATTCACTGGTAAATCCGGAGTCTTGAGTTGAGACGTACTCCAACTGTAAGGGCTGCCAGTGTCTGAGACACCATTCGACAGGAACGGGACTTGCGCGTCGAGAACCCCTTATTTCTGTTCAGAATGAGTGGTGGCATATCGGGCAGGTCGAAAGACGCTTACGACGGTCCGGCTTCAAGCACCAGCACAGATACGCTTGGGTTCTCCGTTAAACGACTTGCAACGACATTGCCCGCCGTCCCTCCTGAAATAGGTTCGATTTTGAGAACGAATGTTAAGCTGATAGACATACCTCCAACAATAACGAAATCATAGTGCAGACTGGGGAGGTCAGCGACATTCTCGTACAACTTACAAAAGGCGACACCGCTGAAGAACAATAGAATCGTCAATGCCGGGGCAAACACCGTTGAAGACTTCGGCTGTTCAAGGCTATCTTATAGGGTTTTCAAATCAATCAGTAGATATGTTCTTAGCCCGAAGCCGTGAAGGATATACGAAAGTCGTTCCTAGTCTCAGGCCAAAGCGACCTGGATCTATAGGTTTCCTAGACAAGGAAGGGGCTTCCGTAACTTTCTGTTCAACTTACGTTTCGCTCCGTGGAAACCCTCGTCCCTGCTGATTTCGAAGTTTCTGCACTGCAACGGACGGATAATTCTATTTGGCAACCCCCCTTCTTTGGCAACCCCACTGGAAATTGAGAGGTTGCCAAATAGAAGCCGGAAGATTTGTCAGATCTCTCGGATGGCGGCTGATGGCGGGAGAGGCGGAACAGGGCGGAAAGTGTCCCAGTCCCTTGTCGCAAGGAAAATACAGCAAAATAAATACTCAAAAAAATCCAGTCACACAGACATTCATCTTAGGCAGCTGTTAAGAATTTCCTGAAGCTTTGCTTGATAAAGCGCTGAAGACCCCCAGGCGCCCCGCGCCGCGACCAGATGAGAAGGCCCCAAAAAGAGCCCCAAAAAACCGAGAAAAAAAACCGAGGGTGACAACGACCCAAGAGCCAATCACATTCGTCTCCGCGCCTGGGTATGGATCCTCCTCATTGACTCTCAGAGCAGCGGGGACCGGTTGAAAGTCTTTTCTGCCTTATCTTATCTCTAACCTGAGGGGTTGCTAAATAGAAGATTTCTATTTGGCATCACCGGCAAGGGGGGTTGCCAATTAGAATTATCCGCAACGGACTGCTGCCGAAGTTGTTATTAGTTAACGTTCTTAGATTCAACAGTTCAACAATGTGACATCAATGCCCTTGAAACTTGCCACACAGGGTCGGGAAAGTAATTAAGGCCCTACTAGCCGAATACTGCCGCAGCTACCACCACATCCAAATCGGGTGTCACAGGGCCCAAAACTTAAGAAATTTTCGAACCTGGCACAGGTCACCGCAAGGTCACCGAGGGGATATTCGAATGTGCCAAAAAAAGTCACAAAATCGGCGAAAAATGACCCAAAAAATCCAATTTTCGCGCGCCGTGCGGTTTCGGCAACGCCGAGGCGCTCTTACGAAATGCCGAGTTTGACGTGATCGAGGCTAACTCCGTCGAGCACTTTTGCTTCCGTTTCCCAACGCTCAGCGCGCCGCTCGTTTGCTCATGTACACCGTTGAGCAGCAGTAGTAAATAGTAGGTTACCTGGAGGTAACTACTTCTACTTCAACCCTGGTACATCCAGACGCTCCCCTTGTCTTTAGCGTGTCTCCAAAAATCCGTGTACTGTGTACGGTACTACTGTGCATTCGCACGGCGTTATCGCTTGCCTGTTGGCTCATCCGGGACATCGCCGGTTGATCTTACGGTTTTTGCTACTTAGTCTTCTTCGCGACAACGTGTTGGACAACCCCGCGAGTAGGGATCTCCGAGGCGTCAAGACCCATCTCCTCATCCTCGTGCGGCTCCAAGTCCTCCGCTACTTTCTCGTCATCGCTTTTGGTGGAGCACTGCCCCATCATTCTGTACTTATTCTACAGTGAAAACTACATTTCTGAGAGGCGCCCCGCCACTTTCCATGGGATTTACGTTTTTTTTTTGGTGTCACGGCCTGCCCGGCGGATTCACAAAGTTCGAATGTGCGGGGTACAGGTTACAGCCGAGCGAAATACACTGCATTTTGGCAGCCTCTGGACGCACGTGGGTCCAGATTTGGCGAGATCTGTCCAGGCACCTCGGCGTAGCCACAGCCTTGCGCGCGCGCCCACGTACGTCCAGAAGCTGCCAAAATGCAGTGATAGTTAGTCTCCCTAGTCAGACCATATTTCCTTTTGAAGAACTTGGAGAGGGAAAAAAATAACCTGATATATGTGATAATACCATACGCGAGGATCTCCAGTGTATCCAAGTGTGGGGACGGGGTGATACAAAGGTCCGGACGAAACCGCCGTTCGCGGAGCAAAAACCAAGAGAATCTCTGTACACGGCTCGATCTGATACAGGGAACCGGCCGAATTCGGAATACAACGGGCAATGGTCGGTGTCAATCGTCGAGGTCGAACAGCGGCGGGCCGGATGTCGTGGATAGGCAACAGGCAGAAAGGAGGTCAAGAGACGCCCAATCATTCCTTCTCACTACCCGTCGTACCCGAGGCACAGTTACAGATAGTTACCCACCCTCTCTCCGCTCTCTCTCGGCATCTTCCGATGGTCATCCCTTGGTTACGATTCAGCCCAACGGAAATAAAAATTTCAGCTAGGAACCAGGGTTCAGCATATTGCGGAACACTATTCTCCTGTGTTGGACAGGCGCAGCATTCCAAGGATATAGATTTCATGACTCGAGATACTCTAAGACTCTTGAGTGTGGTCGAATGCTGCGGTCGCGCCAGGATGGCTTGAGTAGCTGGTTGTCTTGGATTTTCGCATGTACTGATAAACAGAATTTAGCTACAATCTTTAGCCAATTGAGTCAGTATGTCGTAGATAACAGATTTCCCATTCAAAAGTTTTCGAACATCCAAATATGTTCGACAGGCGGATGTTCCCACTACAGCTCACAGAAAGCAACTTGTCTTGCTGATATTTTTTGCGCATCACAATAGGCTTATTGTAGAGGGTCACCAACCCTTGGTAACGACTGTTTCTCAGAATCTTGGTCGATCGCACTGGCAGCCTCCCCCTAAAGTATTCACTGTTCCATTCGGCATGTGGTTTTCCTTGCGGGTCTTTCTGACTCTCAGAATCTCGGTGGGCTCGAACCCACCTGACGATGAGTTTTTGAACTTTATAATATATTGTAAGGCACGGAGCGAATCTTTGAGTCGTATTCAGGCCTGTGTAGCTTATGCTGCACAACTTAGGTCTAGCTCCGACAAGGGATGGGCGGAGGATAATTACATTCCTGAATTCGTGACCGATCTATCCCCTTTGCTCTTTGCGATCAACCTCTCCCTGCTTACTGCGCCGAGGCGCCGTAAATTTTCTGGTCTGGATTTGAAAGTCTGAGCTTGCTGTCTTCGATTGAGTGCTTCGAGGCGAACATGTCAGCGACCTGAAATCCGAACAGCCAAGATCAGCATGGCCATGAGCTGATTGAAAACCAACACCACAAACACCTACATCGACATGCCGTGTAGTCGCCCTCTGAGTAACCACCTCGATCCGGCCTAGTTCCACATCGCCCTATAATACAGCATACGATCAGTCAACAAGTCCCGCAGAAATGTGTATAAAAAGCTGCCTACGTTGGTATGGCGCGGTTGCACCCGCCCTCCCAATGATGGCCCGTCGCTACCGCTTCCGTTGCGGCTGCCTGACACGCGGCTACCTGACGCGCGAGTGCGTATCGTGCGGCGCACGTTGAGCGTGTACATCATCGAGATGGCGTACACCTTTGGTAGCACTTGGTTAAATGCTATTTCGACGTATCCAAGCAGTGGGTGGTTGGTGCGATACATTTGGGAGAAGATGAGGTTGAACATGGCGCTGGTGCGACATATGATTTCGTCAGGGTGGGTGGGGCTTACACAGACGATGAAGTACTCACACGAGGGCGGCTGGAGTGGCAGTCTGAAAGGTGAGACGTATTAGAGAACGAATGAGTTCTGCAGTTTGGGTGCTGATGACGCTCTTTTTGGTTTTTATCAGGAAGTACGCCGTTGTGGCAGATAGGATGACGTCCCCAGCTATAGGTCGGCAATAATTTCAATCCACAGCAGCCTAAGCCTCGCCAGAATTGCACTTACCAAATACAGAACTGAGATGTGCAGCAACTGCAACAGGTGTCAGTGCTGCATCCATATGGGGGGTCGGTAAATGCTTACACCAGTCCGTAACCTGCTGCTCCTGTAAGGTCGCAATGAAGTATGTCTGCGATAGTTATCAAAACCTATTGCATTCGACGATGAATGCGATGCATGACGTACCCCAATAACCATCGAGAACAGAGCAAAGACAAACAAGATGAAAATAGGCGTCACTACCCACCACCTCTTGGAGACAGCCCAGAGACGAGTGCAGAAATAGCATTGCACGTAGAAGTCGAGGATTGCTACCTACAAGGCAAATTGAATGCAAATGAGTACGTTGATAAGGGCGAAAGTCAAAAATCGGTACCATTAGTGGATTAGCTGTATCCCACCATCCTGTGGCGCTGAGCTGGAGGTCGTACTGTATATCTCCAAAATGGTTGATCAAAAAGATCCACAAGGAGGCGCTGGAATATATGAGAGGTGCCCGAAGAAGGGCCAAGAAAGTACACACAAACATTCGGCGGATTTGAGCAGGTTCAGGAGGCAGAGAATTGCGACAGTAATCCGAAGGCCTCTGCCGTCGTCCGGGTACCAGTTGTAGTAGTTGACGAACTGTTTATTGTTAGGAGTCGAAGAAAGCCGTACGGTGAACAGGACCTACCTGGCAGGACAGAACGCCCATGAGGACAAGATCAAGGCATGAACCAATGAGCTGGCCGTTTTGCGTCAGGTTTGCTGTTAGGAATTGGAAGATGAAAGCCTACCCATGGACCGAGAAAGAACTTGACCAGGATTTCTTCCTCGGCGCTAACTCCAGGCATGACGGTGGCAAAGACAAAACCAGTGGGGAATGAGCGTGTAGATCCGCGGCTGCCTTTAAACATTGAAGTCAGAGTTATATCCAGAATACCAAAACATCCCGTAAGATGACGAGGCGACGTGCCGTGACAACGGTTCCCCCCGTTCTGTCTGGTGGATTCTTACATGAAGGTCTATGAAGGTATGGCCGTGTTGAGACGGGTTTTCACAGGCGGGGTCTATGCGAAGCTGGAACCTGCTGGGGCGCGGTTGCACGACCCTACGGGTAAACAATCAATTTGAACCTCGAAAAGCAATGTTGAGAGTCGATACCCCGGACATTCAACTGAAGTCGTACCGACGGGTATAATTCTGGTTGCGTGAGTTAGTGACTGGTCAATTTTGATGCCATAACCGTATTACGGACGGTTTGATGCCTTAGCAACTTGTTGAGTTTGATGCCCAAGTAAAACCCACCCCTAAGATGTGCCACAGGGTCGGCAAAATGATGGATAGTGGAACCCATCACACAGTGTGAGACAGCTCTCTGAATGTCGGTGATGCCCGTCCTCATCTGCTTGACAACAGAATATAGGCCTTAGCGCGTCACACGCGCGTCTCGCCCTCGCTCACTGCAATCGAAGTAAAACGGGGCAAAATAGGAATTGAATGCGTGATGCATATATGTGTTGTTTCATGCAAATGATTGAACTAACCTAATTGCGACGCAGGCGGGCGAGGTTAGTCGTTTTACTATGCCGCTGAGTTCACGTCAAAATTTCACTTTCTCCGCAAATTGTAAGAAAAGAAAAGCATGAGAAAGAAACTGACGTACGCGATGAGCAGGCGTGGAGAAATCTGAGTATTAGGAACGGAGGAGGCGAGGCGCGGGGAGATGCGTCGAACCTCCGGGTGTATGAGCGTCAGGGGGGAAGACGCCTAGAGATGTCTTGTGGGCGATCTGCAGGTACGCGGCAGCGGCGCTGGTGCATTAGACACGATCGGCCAAGAAAATGTCAAGTGGTGGGGAAAATTTTTGAAGGAGATATGAGAAACACAGGGACATGGCGTAGTTCGACAGCCAAAGCAAGGAGGAACCGAACTTGAGATTCAAGACTCGGGAAATTAGATGCGGATCGCGCGGGACTTTTTTATAAGAAACTAGGCTCGAATCCAGCTTGTGAAACGAGGGGTACCTGCCAAAGAAATTTGCTCCACTGGGTCGAAAAAGTGAATTACGGTACTATTCTGACCGTATATTCAGCGGGTGTGACCTGTGACCACCTTTTGCTAGATTCAACCTGAGGAGGGACCTGCGACCGTAATTCTTATCATTCAAATTTGATTCAAGTTTAACCGCTGACAAGCTATATTTTGCTCAGGTATCTGCTCGAATGCGCCTGGTTCTCGTTACATTAGGCACCAAATGAGGCTACGGGAGCTGCGGAGAGCTAGGAGAAGAAAATCCAAAATTCGCCTCTCTTGAGATGCAAAAAGGTCACTGAATTCAGCCTAGCCAGTGACCTGTGACCAAAATTGAATAAGTAGGTTCAATTCAACCTTCAGTGTGACCTGTGACTTAATCTACGGTCGAAATGGTACAGTAAGCCTCTCAGACCTCCGCCACCCCCGACAGTATGTAGATGTATCTAGCATGTTCATGTTCTATGTATTGCCTGAGTCCTGACTCCGAATGACTCGCACTACCTACTAGTATCTATTTAAGCCGATTTATTCTGCGTTATGTCAATAACCACTTTTATCGTAAGGTAAACTTATTGGGGGAATATCGATACAGTGTATGTCTTCGTTGTAGGCTAATTCGTTCATACAAGTCAAGTCAGGTGCAAGTCAACAACAAGTCAACATCCACGTTAATTTCTCGTATGGAACCGACTTGCCAGACTTCGGAATATTTTGGGGGTGCATAATCCAGTGTTCAATGCTGATTCTGTTGCTCTATTTGTGGGATAGTCTCGTATCCACCACAAACACTCCGGCGGCATCAAGCAAGAAGGTGAATGACGAGTCAGCGCCTGAAGTGCCTCCCGCCAAACGTACCAAAAAATTGAACCCACGTGGTGGAGTGGCCAAAAAAAGGCGTGGAGGTCGAAACACGGGTGGAAGCCAGGTCAGTGGCTCCAGGAGCACTTAGAAGTGGGCGTCTCCCGAAGCTCTCGTAGTTTACCGTTACAGTTTGTCTTCGCAAGCACAAGTCAATTTGGTGCAACTTGACTTGTACGGTAGCAGTTTAACTGGGCTCGTAATAATTGATACTTGCATCTTAAATTTGAGAATAGCTCCATTACTGAAATAACGCGTGGGCCTTCGTTCCTTGCTCGATAGTGGTGGTCCAGCGAGGATTATGCCAATTTAAATGTTAACTTGGCACACACACAAGTTAACGTTGCAACAAGTTGGCTTGTTTCACTTGTGAGCCCCAAGTCAACTCTCCTTCAATTTAACTTGTGGTGCATACACTCAAAATTAACTTGAATCACTAACATGGAACTTGGCAGGCTGGATTCAATATCAATTCGCCACTTCGGGTCAGATGTAAGTTTTGATCTGCTCACTCACTGAACTTAAAGTTCTTGATTAAGAAACAGTCTGTTAATTTATCCCCCCGGACTGGTTTTGTGCGACGGGCCAACACTAATGGAATTCCACCCCAGGAATGCCTCCGGTGGCTATGTACCAATTTTGAACTCCCCGACTCTCACGCTTGCAGCCGGCTTGCTGCACCAACGCCATGGGAGCAGATGACGGTGTGTTTTCATATCCAACCTTCACGTCTTGATTCTCAGTTTGACCCCCTCATAGATCCGAACGCCGTCTTGGACGGCAATTTCAAAGTTCGCGGCGTCGAAAATCTCAGAGTCGTCGACATGAGCTCGTGGTCAAATGTTCCCGGGTGGTTCGTCACCACGCCGACTTACATGGTTCGATATAGTTTAACTTGTTCGCTCGTCCCTGACTTTGACCTTCTCAGATATCAGAGAAAGCGGCAGATGTTATTATTGCCGCGGCCATAGCCAGACAGCGCACAGAGGATGAAGTGCAGGGTGAGAAGCAGGGGGCGTCCAATGACGAGCTATGATTCGAATCGATGTCTACTAGTACTCTTAATGACTCAGACTCTGTGAGCTATGTGTCAAAACCCGCATTTGAGGTCGAAGACTTTGTGAAGAGTTTTTGAGAGTACACGAGAGCTTGAAATTGATACATTTTGCTAATGTACACATCGAAGAGGGGCGATAAATCTGTCAAACAGTGCACAGGAAGATCACGGATAACTAGTTCGGGGGCGGAAAACATTGAGCTAGCTAAGGATTCGATTAGCAAATCTCCAATCGTTGATGTATGCCGAGCACACGCTCAAATGAATTCTGTCTGTTTAGGAACAGCTTTAGATCTGCGCCGGCCATTCGAATCCCACTAGGTGGAACAAAGTCAGCGTTTAAATTTGTAGCGTCCGCAGGGGAATTGCCTGGGTTACGTTAGGGAAAACATGTAGTAATTGCGAGAACATCGCAGGGACAGACATAGAGGAAGCGAGATGAACATAGATGGATAACCGAGGCTGGGCTGTGGTAGGAGGTGTTAAAAGTAAGGTATCGTAGACAGTAAATTGGAAGAAAAGAGGATCAAGACGAAAAGATAGACTAACTAAGCACCGAGATTGGGTGACGAAGTCGATGAGAGGTTTGAGGAGTTTTGGATGATTCAGGAGGGTTCGAACATCAACAACGCTTAGCAGACCTGCACTGTACGAACCAAGCTGGAGTGAGGGCCGGAGGTGATCCCAAGCTCGACATTGGAGGAGATAGTGGGCTCGAGTCTCCTTGGTCGCTGCACGCGCATCGCAGGAGAGGGGAAGGCGCAAGGCAACAGCGGAAGCGGTGGGCGTTGAGTGCTGAGAAGTCGGTACGGAGTTGGGATATCATTGAAAATGTCGGCTTGCAATGCGGAGGGGAAGTACGGCGAGCGCAGAAGATCTCTTCCAATCATAATAGAACCGTCGCCCCCGCAAGCGCACCCACCAGTCCCACCACAACCGCACCAACGCCCGCACGGAACGCAGTTCCGCGGGTAGCAGCATTCGTCTTTCCATTGTTGCCGTCAATGGGGATATTCGACGGCGTGCTCGTCACGCGCAGGCTGAGCGACGTTGAGAACGGCGTCGTAACCACGGCCGCGGTCGTTGTCACCGTCTCAGTCCCGCTCAACACAGTGGTGATCTGCAGGTTCACGCAAGACCCGTGGCCCATGTTGACGCCAAAATACGGGCCGGTGTGATCTGCCACGCCCGTGGTGGTTCCGACGACGCTGACGCTGTCCGAGCAGTCTATTATGAGGACGAGAATTGTGTTCTTGAGAAAAAAATGAGAGAAAAGAGAGAAAAAACAGCACGCACTTTCGTTCTCTTGCCCGTCGCAGGCGAGCGTGGTGGTGTTGTCCTTGATCCAAATCTCACCAGAAACGCTGTGCGTTCATCAGTAGACGCGCCACTGCGGACGGACGAGCGCCACTCACTGCTGGAAGCCCTGGGCGAGGAGCGGGACATGCGGGACGGGATCTAGGGATAGTCAGGACCACACAGCTACTCCCATGGTGAATACACACCGTTCCGGGACACGACAAAGGTGTTTTTAGTGCCAAACTGTAGTCCTCGCTTCAACGCTATTTTTTTCTCTAGTGCAAAGGACGCCGTACCATGCTATCGACCCAGTTGGCAAAAACGGGGTTGCCCACACGGGGACGGCCCTGTGCGAGAGGTCAGGAAATAAATGGGGGGACGGGATAAGACGAGGACGCACGAAGCCGACGACCTCGATGCTGGTGTTGCTGGGTAGCTGTTGCTTGAGGAAGATAGCGTCCAGGAGCGAGATCGCTGCGCCGAGACTGTGGCCAGTCACGAGGATGCTGGCATCGGGGACTTGAGCTTGGACCTGCTTTACAGCACCAAGAACAAGGGTGCTGGTTTGGACCCAGGCTGTCTGCGAGATGTGAGTTGAGTTTGCATAGCCGTTGACCTGTTGTACGCGCGCACCTGGAACCCATTGTGCACCTCGACACCCTCCGGCGTACCGTCCACATTCAACACCGTGAGCAGCGGTGTGGGCGAGAAATGAATGTCGTTCTCGACGGAAAGAATCTCGCTGGGATCTGTGCCTTCGTGACCGACGATGATCTGATTGCGGGATTGCGAGTAGGCAACATAAACTGCGCGGGCGTCAATGCCGTTGCCGATATCTGCAGCGCTCTCACTGACCATCCGGAGTGGCGGCATTATCTCCGATTGTGAACACCAGTTGGGTGTCAGGAATCTGGCATGCGTGGTTAGACTTTCAGGGAATCGAATGAAACAAATTCCGCACCTTTTCGCACGCGTCCCCGCAGTTCCACAAGCCTGCCCGAACACAGTAGGCCGCTGCCGCGAAGGCAGCGATTGAGACGAGATCACGACCCTCAATGTCGGCCTCTGTTAAAGAAGTTGTGGCATTGTCGCGAGGGGAAACGAGTGAAGAAAACCCTGGCTTTATAAGGGCTAAATAGAAAACAAGGGACGTGAAAGACCACATCTCAAGGGGAAGGGCAAGGGGAAGGAAAGAAAAAAGATTACCGGGATTCCTTGCCGAGAAGTATTTCTACGATGTCGATTCGGATCAATCGGGGCTGTTCAGTCCTCCAGCACCTGTCAGCACCAAGTTAGGCGGGTTGGTGGCGCGCACGAGCGTTCAAAGCGTTGTCGCCCTTGTGTAGACTGTACCCCGAGAACAAGCGCGAACTTGAAACCCTTCACTGTACCCTTACCCACGCCGCGGAATGAAATCTTTCAACTGATAATGTTATATAATTACTGATTCAATGATTGTGAATATTCGACCTTCGGCTAACGACTCTCAAGATGGGGATAGGGTGAGACCATCTCTCCAACGATACCGATACCATCGCGTTCTTGACGGGAAACTAGGTGGAGCCTGGTGGGGCTAGCAGTGGGCAAGCAGTGGGGATACTGTATATATTCGCGAAGATGTATCAACACTCTCGTGGAATATACAAGGTCTATGTGTTAAGCTGTTGAGGATATTTCAGTGGTTTGAGCTCCGATGGTGAGCTTAAAACCTCCGACTGGAGGCCTAGAAGTATGTTTTATACCTCTTTTCGTAAGCGTGAGCTTGCGGTGATGTGACTCTGTCCTCGGCAATGTTCAACTTGAACGCAACAATCTTGATTACGCCTGACATGGCAGTCTTCCTTCTGGCTGCCGCTGTCCTTCGCATACAGTTGTCGGCAACAAGATAATAAGACTAAATTAGGGTGCATCTGTCATCTTGGGTAGTATTTTTGGTCGCCATCGCACTCATAGCTACAACAAAGCGAGGTACGAGCTCAAAAATAGTTGTAGCGTCTGTTTATAAGAGAATAACTCTGGTTGAAAACAATTCTCGGTCGGCCTTCGCGCTGCAATGGAACGTATTATCAGTGACCGGGTACTGGGCCACCTTAGCACTTTTGGCCTCGCGCGCGCGCATAAAATGGGGTGGATTCAGATATGTGAGCGCTTGAAGAAAGGCAAGGATCCTATGAGTGAGTTCATATTTTTTCCGCAAATTTAGGTGACGGTTTTCGGACCTACCGAGTTTTTCTTCTGCCGCTTTCCCAGAATGGCAAAAACGGGGCAGTGGCCACCGCCTTAAATCACTCGTTTGAATTCGCGCTGGCCACCCCAAAGTATTCCAAATCCACAAAAGGATATGAGACTACCATTATATACCCCAAAAGTGATTCCGGGCTATATGAGCATCATAAAGAAATCGGGGTGTAGGATTGAATGGCACGCTATATGAAGCATAGAGCGGGTTTTTGCCCGGAAAATAGGATACATATGGCTAAATAAAATGTATTGGCAGATACTGGTCGGCAAAGGACGGCCTCCACACCAAAAACGCCTCAAAAAAGTTCATCTATACACGCGAAGGAAATTAGGGGATTTTGACATGCGACCAGGAAATAAAGTAGATAAAATCCAATGGACTGGGGAGGAGGGACTAATGGATGACTAAAACTTGGATGCAGTGCCAAAGTTCTAGCATACACCCTTGGTTCACTATGGCGGTTGCCGCTGCAGTGGACCACTGGAGATCGGATCGAGGGCTTCCGCGAGATTCCAGCGGACGAGACGTGACGTACAGAGTCCTCATAGGTCGCGTACCATTCCATAAGTCCCAAATCTGAACATTATACATTGTACCCCCCTGCATTATGCAAATGGCCCATTAGCTAGGCCGGCCCACTAGACAGTAGCTGATAATATATTCAAGGAAACTCCTGTTGAATATCACTCCGTCACTTATAGTACATGCCAAAATCAATTATACGGAGCGCGCACACAGCAGACCAAGCATAGCCGCCCTGCGACAAAATCCCTTGCGACCGAAGTCAAGGTTTCGCAGATGAGTTTGATGCTTCTGGTGACAAAATGACCAATACATTCTCAGGTACGATGAAAAGACTTTCATTTAGTGTTCTAATCAAGGTATTCATAAAATAGTTGTCAGTGTTTAGGGTTCACAACGCCACGGCAACCGCACATCACGTCCGAGTCCTATTTTTGGTTCGACGAGCCGTGTAGGTGCTAAAATTCTTATTCAATTTGAAAGTCCCCCTCAAGCGAGCATCTAAGGCGAGTAGAGTGGAATATACCACCGGAGATGCTTGAATAGTTAAGTTTGCCTGGTGTCATCTATTTTTCGACATCCCCAAGTCGGGAGAGTTGTCTCCCAAATCACTCTACATGCTATCCTGATGTACTTCTATACATTTTGTGGTCCTATAAACATAATTTCCACCGCGGCGCAGCCTAGGTTCAACAACCTTCATTGTGAGTATCACGTTCTGACCACATCTGATTGGCTCTCGATGTACCGAAACAGAGTTAAAAGACAAAGGCAAAATTCGGTGTGGATTTGAACGAAATAAAACAGTACAGCTTTTACTTTAAGGCAGGTTCTGGCTTGCAAGGTCCCATCCATGTTAAGCAGCATGAGCAACCATGAATCTGCGGCGCAGTGCCAGACGGATGACCACAGGATACCCTCTCACAACCTCCGCATTGAAGGTGTTGAGCTTTTCGCGTTCCCGCAACTGACCAGGCATCAATAAAGTTGTTTGTCGTGAGACCTGCCGATACCCATACCTTAATCATATTTCCGAGCCAACGAATTTGCCAAATGCCCCGCAGAATCGCGAATGACAGACCGTTGAAACATCCGAGTATTTCCTTCCCCCACCACACCGGGGAAGTCCCTAGTGAGAGGGTCTGTACCTGCAGGTTGTCGGCCGTATCTTGTAGTCTGCCAGAGTAGGTCAACGGAGGAGGCACGATACTTTGGAACTATGCACTTTATCAACTGATGCATGAGCGCTGTATCAGCTGGCGGGAACCCAAGGAAAGGATCAACGCCGAAAATTCTTTCGCTAAGCTCCTCCACTTCGGCCAACCTGGTGTTGAGAACCCTCATAAGACGGGTGGGGGACGCCGCGCGGAACGTGATAGTGAGTAGGACACAACCAGAAATTATTGAGAGCACCGGTGCAGTGCGGAGAGAGCAGCCAAATATTTCTTCCCCGAAGGGTGTGCCGGGTCCAGAATACCAGTGGGTGGCGGGCATTGGAATGTCGCAGATACAGCTTCAGTACGTGGAACCTATTTATCCCCAATATTGACAGTCGAGATTAAGATACCGTAGAGAATGAATGCCGATGTATGGCCGGCGAACAGCGGGAACGAACTGGGCTGTTGAAGTGGTAACACGAGATCCCCGTGTGGCGCCTTCCAGCCCAGCAAAGGGCCAGAATACATGCGCCCCAACATTGAACGTGTCTAGCATTTTCAGCGCTTCAGCTCACCTGGATACGATCCGATATTATACCGGGGGACTGCCCTGGACCAGGACTGCCATTAAATATCGCATCGGCGGTGCAGTTCGCTTGGGGCAGAATGAGGGCCAACAGTTATTGCATGCCCGCTAATCATGCGCCATTTAAACGACTCAAGTTAGGAACTGCAGGAACATCATTGCCTCGGCTATGCTCTGTATTGCAAGCCAAATGCGGCCATAATGCGCCTAAGATGCCATGCTAAATTCCGCCAGTTGAAGAATTAGGTATGCATCTGGTCCGGTGGCGGAGCCACTTCTCCACCGTGAGAGTGAATGTGCGAGGCAGAACTAGAGCGGTAACTTGCTGAAGAGAAGAATGCTTGTAACCATCAGATTTGAGATGAGCGAGGAAGAATTGAAGCTGTTGAAGGACAGTACAGCAGAATCTTTATAAGTGAGCTTTCCGTGCCTTTTCCGACTTTTCTAATTCCGAAAAGGCGGAGAGTCAGAAAAGCCCCGACGCCTTTGAAAATCGAAGTCAGATAGGACTTGAGGCAGAGATGATTAGCCACATCAGCTGGCATGTTTGAATACAGAGAAGGAACTGTCGGAATTGGAATGGGCACCGGCGGGCAAATTAATGCTGGTGATAGTCTCTCCTAGACAGACGCTACACACAAGGCAACCTCGTACCTCGGCGTGTTGAAGTCTGTTACTTACCGCGGTGTTCCGATCAGGTCAGAATCTTATTACATAATCACAAACCATTGAAAAAATGTTCGGTGAGACTGGGAGCTGATTTATTCATACACGAATTACATAGGACTGGTTGCCTATAGTTGCCATCAAGTTTGCAGCACTTCCTGAATTTTCAAGTGCTCATATGTGGCCGTCAACGATTTTTCTTTCTGGTTGCTGACCAATCAGATCAAAAGTCGCACACCGTTAATATGAGGATTCCGTTTTGATATTTAAAATTTTGAGGACACAGAACTTCAAGGCACACATGTAGCTGCTCAACTGAGCTTTAACTGCGTGAAATAACGTGCTTTTGACAAAGTTTATTTAGGCAAGATTTCAAACTCCGACATTATGTAATAAGATCCTGACCTGAGCGGACCCCCGCGGTAACAACAAGACTATGCTGGTGAAGCAGCGATTAGGATTGACTCCGGTTGAGATAGATGGTTCGCATGTTTGAATATGCAACAGGAAGTGCGGGGACAATCAGAATTGGGATAAATAGGTGAGGCAACACTGCAAACAACCTCCGCGGAAATTTGACTCGGGATTTGGGTCTACGACAGAGCAATACGCGAGAGATGTTGATTAATTACAACCGGAGGATACGTACAAGTGCTTGAATTATTCATCATTGCCCTTGTTCGATTCGTGATTCTGGGGAATGGCTCCAGTTCTCCATCTGAGTTCACATTCAGACGTACTGTATCCTACTATTTAGTGGAGCAGAGCCCACTCTGGAAAAAGTGAGGTTTCAGTGGGGCCAAAAACGTTTCGGAAATGGTTCATATCAGCAACAGAATAAGTAGACCTGAAAGTGTACCTGAAATCTGTGTTTCTGGTCGAGCTGAAATGGTAACATAAATGGGTCGTTTCAGGAAC
Organism: Mycena leptocephala; assembly: GCA_029378395.1. NCBI lineage: Eukaryota > Fungi > Basidiomycota > Agaricomycetes > Agaricales > Mycenaceae > Mycena > Mycena leptocephala. The sequence goes on along the minus strand of JARJLF010000302.1, from coordinate 109,167 downwards.
AGCATCTGAGGACCCGAAAATTCCCGTTTCTGGATCCATATCCACCTCACTGATCCAGAAGCTGAAACGAAGGGTTTCAGGAGCAGTTTATTGTGTCCTGAAAGCAATAGTATCTGCCACAATTTGGGGTGTTCCCGATACTATTGTTTCCAGGCTTCCCAAAACGGATCGGGCCGGGCCGGGCCGATGGGTTTCAGGCAGTCTGAAAACAATAATTTCGGGGGCACCCGAAACTGTAGCTTATATGATTCATTTGAGGTAACAATAAACTGCTCCTGAAATGTATGATTTCAGCAGGAGTTTCTGGAGGGCTAATATGGTTCCCGGTACAGGACATTTCAGGTGATTGAAAACTAAGCTGAAACCACTCGTTTCACCATGCATTTCAGTCCTTCAGAAATGTTGCATTTTGGTGTCAATTTCAGGGCTATATACTTGCTTGCTGATGCGAATTATTTCAGAAACGTTTTTGGGAACCCCGAAACTTGACTTTTTGCGGAGTGGCCCTGGCTATGCGCGGGTGAAATGTAATATGGATCGGCGGTGAGCCAATATCATGACAAAATTGCAGGACAATGACCACAAGATTGTACTGAGGATTGATAAGCACTTGTGACTCCACAGCCCAAAAGTGCTACAGAATCGGACCAGAATGAGAGGGCATCTTACATGCCGAGTCACTTGGGTCCAAATCTCTGACCTGAGCCCTATACACTGTGAGCGATTCGGAAAAGGAATGGGTGGGATGGATCGCGTTCTGTTGCAGACATACGATGTTATCCAGGTGTGCCTGGAATGAGGGAGCATGCATGTTCAGCACTCATAGGGATGAGACGGAGATTCGGAGGGACGTGGAGCGCGCTCTGCTTTGAGCGTCACATTGACGGCGCTGAATTTCTTGGGCAAGTACAGAGTGAGAACTAGAGACACGCTGATGCTCCGACATCCAGACAGTCCTGTGGGTAAAAATTTGCGGCTCGGACGTCACAGGCCTGTACATGTGAGGCCACTATCGCGACTTACGAGTTTAGTTGTCCCTGTTTGTCTGATGTTGACGCGTCGACCTGTCACGTGTCGATGTTGTTTGGGTTATATATTATATAATTATGATTTATCCGATTATCGCTTGACGCTGCTGTTTGCAGTTTTTGCCATCCCGGATTCCAAAGCTCTCGGTCCGTTCCCCGCCTGTCCCTATAATACCCTCCCGCCCCAATTTAGACGGAGCTCCACCTACCCCCGCATGTCCTCATATTTATTGGGTGAGACCGAAAACTACTTTATTCGCTTATCGCTAACACCCAGGTGCGGCCGTGATTTGCTGCCACGACCTGCCATTGGTGGGAAGATAGCGCGCCGATAGATCAGTAGAATTACTGGCTATAAGTATGAGCGCCTGATTGCATTTCGTCAGGCGCTCTCTCCCCCACATCCTTATCGTACCACCATGAGCACCACCGACTCTGCCGACGAAAAGCGTGCCAGCGTGGAGAAGGACCTCAGTGAGAAGCACCACCACGCTGCAGTGGAGGTATCGGCAAGCGCAGTCGATACTGGCGCAGCCTTGGTGTACGGCGAGCATGGGGAGTTGGACCCAGCGGAGGCGCTACGTGTTCGGTGAGTGCGCCGCATTGTCGACTTGGGCGGGATTCTGACAACCCGCTGTAACAACAGAAAAAAGATCGACTATCATATTCTTCCATTGATGTGCAGTACGTATGTCGTTCCTTCCACATTTCCTCGGCTCACCACCTTTTGACAGTTCTTTATTGGTACGGACGCACCAACAGTTTATTTTCTGGCTGCTAATGCAGAATGTTGTAGGATACAATTCATGGGTACGTTCGTTTCAAATGAAATCGTGTGCTCTTTGCGACGATGCTGCAAAAGATAAGACCACGTTGGGTAGTTCTGCGATCTTGGGCATCAGGTGAGTCGTGTCTTTGCTGGCAATGAATCCCTTAGATCAAGCCTCGACTCATCAGAGATGCGACGCATCTCACGACGAACCAGTACGCCTAATTACCCAGTTCTGACTCACCAATCGAAGGTTGCTTCCCATGTAGATACAACTGGTGCGTTCATTGTTCCATGCATACAACCACACAAACTGATGCGCCAATAGGCTAGGAACCATATTCTATTTGAGCTACCTCGTCTTTGAATTCCCCCAGAATCTAGCACTGCAGCGTTTCCCGGTGGCTAAATGGATGAGGTACGCAGTGCTCCGACTCGTCGTGTCCTGTTCAAATTCTAATGTTTTTCCGCCAGTTTAAACATCTTCATCTGGGCAGTGGCCCTCTGCTCCCACGCTGCATGCACAAGCTTTGGCGGGTTATTCGCTGTCCGTCTCATTTTGGGGATGTGCGAAGGGTGCGATTTTAGTCCGAATGATTTCTGGAGCGTTGCTAAAATTCTGATATGACGTAGATCCATAACAGCGGGGTGAATATTATCGACTCCGCATCTTTCACCAGCGCTGACGATAGTGTTTTCCAGGTTCATGATCGTCTCCTCTATGTTCTACACCCGGAAGGAACAGACGCTTCGTGTCGGATATTGGTGTCAGTCTCGCGTCGTGAATTATCCTCGTCACTAACCCTCCTTCAGTCCTGATGAATGGCACGGGTACGTCGGAATTCGCCTGCCTCACTTATCTCACTGATGTTGTGGTCAGCTCAAATCATCTCTGGCTTCATCAGCTTCGGTACACTGCACATCAAGACCTCACATTTTGAGCCGTGGCAGTGGCTCATGATCATCACCGGTATCCTCACACTTATCACCTCGGTGTCTTTCTGGTACGTCTTTAGACCTCTAGCTCTCGCATTCTACAGTGCCAATGCAGGTTTTTCTTCCCGGACTCGCCCACGAACGCGTGGTTCCTTACGCCACAAGAACGTGCCATCGCCGTCATGCGCATTCAGGTCCGGCTGTTCTGTTTTAGCAAATATTTCATTGTGTTAACCCCCGAACCATCAGGAAAATCAAACGGGTGTCGAGAACAAAAGCTTCAAAAAGGCACAGTGCGTCTAGACTTTCTCCTGGTCGCATTTCTGTCTCAACACGCCTGCTACCCAGGATGATCGAGGCGCTGCTGGATCCCAAGACCTGGCTTTTTGCCCTGTTCTCTGCGCTGGACAACGTCCCCAACAGGTGCGTCACTGGTCTTATCTCTCTGTCATTACACGGCTAATTTAAGTATCTTTTCACAGTCTTACGTGAGTCACTCTGTTCCCATGCTGCCATCCAGATCCCAAATGGTGCAACTCAGTAACCAACGCCAAATCATCGTATCCTCCTTTGGGTTCTCATTCTTACAAACAACGCTGCTCGGATGCGTCGACGGCGTCGTTGAGATCGTCACGATTTACACCGGCGTGACGATTGCGGCGAAGTTGGACAGCCGCGCGTGGGTGGCGTTCATATATTTCATTCCAAACATCCTGGGGACGATTCTGGTGAATGTACTTCCGTGGAGCAATAAGGTTGGATTATTGTTTTCGGTGTGGCTTACCGGTACGTCCCTTGGTCATCGTTATTCTGCAGTGATGCTGATGCTGAGCTCTGCCTTGTAGGGGTCGGCACGACTGGCTTTGGTGCGATTATTTCTAGCGCTCTTTATTTTAATTAACATTATATGGTTGTCAGTCATCTCACTGTCGTGGGTGTCGTCCGTTACTGCGGGCCACACCAAGCGTATCACCACCAACGCCATTATGCTCGGCGCATATGTAGGTCAAATCAACATGTAGTTTTCATTTTTAGACTGATCACGTTACCCGCAGTGCATCGGGAACTCCGCTGGTCCCTTCATGTGGCAGGCACGTCATGCCTCTTACGTATTTCCAGAATCTCAGCTTTGTTTAGGCACAATACAAACCGCGCAACCGCGTTCCCTGGACCGTGATTGGTGTGTGCTACGCGTGCTGCATGCTCCTCGTCCCGCCATCCCTACGTACTCGTCGCCGAGAACAAACGGCGTGATGCTGAGCCCGCCACGGACGACGGCTACGATGATGTATATATTGAGCGCCCCGCGAGAGATGGGTCGGGCAAATGAGAAAGTGAAGGTGGATAAGGTGCGTTGTCTTCTCTTCCTTTGGTGATCTGGCAGACGTTGTGGTCCCATCTCACCTGCGGTCCGGATTTTGAACTATTCGATTGACCATATGCACTGCAGGAATTCCTCGATCTGACGGATATACAAAATCGCGATTTCAGATATGTATACTAGGTGCACGTACGGCTACGACTGCTGTGATACACTATGATGACGAATGAACACGAGTCTTAACGAGCGCAGGATGTATTGTTCGGTAATTGTTCTCACCGAACCCTCTTTTTCCCTCGTTGCGATGGATGACCGATGAAGCGCTCTGCCGGAAGATCTGAGACTTCGAAGACACGACCAGGTTTCTTTCCCTGGAAAGTTTGAGTAGTCTAGCTGAGCCCTCACTCTGATCATGAGAGGCCCAGAAATTTTCACGATTGAAGATCATGATGGAGGAATTGTCAAGGTCTGAACTCATTCCTGGGCCCGGTGTGACCTGGACCGAATCAACGATTCTTTAAGAAAAAGGCTCCTCGGCTGTGCTATTCCCCCATCTATCCATCTCCTTTCGTTTCCCCTCTGCTCTTGCTCTCCCTTTCGTTTTTTCTGTCCTAGATTCCCAGTGGCGTCCAACACTGCCTCTTCATTTACTGTTGCCCAGCTGACCTACACGCGGTCGCAGTCGTTTCTTGATAAGTGCAGCGCCAGTCGCTGCTGCCTACAGAGCAGCTTCCATCTATTCGTCTGGCCGGGGCCACGTAGTCCTACTCGACAATATAAACGCGCGCCCATGGTTCGGAATGAGAGTTCCCATCCCAGTTTGTGTCCTCAGATTTACTTCAAGTGATTAATTCTCAGTCTGGTATCTCAACGCTTTGGCCCACTGCTGCTGCTAGGCTCAAAGACTGCTTTCAAATGTTGGGTTTTTCCTTGTGGCGCTAGGGCCGTAATTTCTCAAGCGGCCAAGCCCTCGAAAATCATTCCGATTTCTGTGGAACCAGTGACATGTTCATGCTCTTTTAAACTGCGCCTGCGGCTATCGGACAATGCTGTTTCATTCCCTACGTGCGCCCACGTTTCACCCAGTATGACCCCTCGGATTTCCAGAATATTGTGATGCAATTCAATCCGTGCTCGATTGTTTATGACCTGCGCTGCGGCTTCTGTTCGCCGACAGACTCCCAATTCAGGCTATATTTACTGTAATTTCGTATCCCCGATGAATGACCCTTCTTCCTTTATATCGGAAGAGTACTGTCGCTGCCTCCCTTTTCAGTGAAAAGCGACGTGCGTAAGCTACAGCATCGCTGTCATCGTCTTTTATGCCATGAGTGTTATTAGAAACCAGGAAAACACAGCCCCTTTGCTCTCAAGGTCTTGAACCGGAGCGAAGCGGAGGTCGGTCTTGTCGTTCAAGAGGCCGGCCCGATGCTACACACAGCCAATATTCAAGTAGCACGTGCCTGATCCCGTCCTTTTGCCCTCCACCATCCCACCCTCGAGACTGAGCCAACATACGGCCTCCTAATGCACCGGATATTCCAAATGCCAACCCAAGGTATGAGTCTTCTGACCTCGGATCGTCCGGTGCGCAGCTCCGGCGACCGTTGTGAGCGGGGACCGATGCCTCACCACGGGAGCACCTACCTCGTCCCGTTCCCTAATCCCTCCTAGTCTTGGCACCACCGCACTCTGGCCGGGAAGAATTGCGGATGTCCTCATTCTCGCATCTTACTGTGGGTAGCGTACGCCTTCATGATCGGAGGCAGCATTCATGAATCATGACCACCATGGCCGGAGCGCCACTTTCAGTCAGCTTTCACAATCGAGTCTAAGTCTAGTAGCGGTTGCCTTCCCTCTTTCGACGATTGATTTGGCATCTGAAAGTCCTGACTGAATCCTGGAGAGGTGAGTGCGGCGGAGGTGGCAACATTAATGTCTCGTTACTCATCCCATTCAAAGATATATCCGGCATGCCGTATTAATATTCCGCTCTGTCGACCAAATTCCGTGCGACGCGCTTCGTATGCAATTACCCCGTCCCTCCACAGTCCGACAACGTTGACAGGAAAAGATCACCGTGGACCATATACTGCTAATCATCCAGCACCCCATTTTAGGCATTTTCTGCAAACGCAACTTTGGTCAGTACAGTATATGACACTCTATGACACTCGTATGACGAGACCTTCGTCATTCTTGGTGGGTAAAAAGTTTCGCCCGTACATGTGCACCTGACTTGGCATTGCGTTGGCCGTGGAACCAAATTCGAGGGCGCGCGGTTGCACTCGGTGTCGTCGGTCGGCACTTGACGTCATGGTTCCTGCGTTAGCATCCCTTCCGCCCTCTTCTAGCCTTTCATTCATCCGCTGATACCTTGAATGCAGGGCCAATCTTATAATACATCCCTAAATTTGACTGTAAACACCATTCACGTGCCCGAATATCCGGCTCGCCGGCAGTAACGACAAGCCTTGTGATAGATTTTTGTGCGGCTATGAACGGAAAGCGGGTGGCTTGTAATCAGGCATCCTATCAATAGCCTAATGTGCTACTTACAATTTGACTAGCCGCGGTTTTATTGGATCCACGGGAACGCTGACCCGCTCTATCTGGATTATCGTTGGGTTTGTGTCCATGCGACGATCCAGGATCTCCGTGGCTGCTGTCTCACACGATGCGGCTATTGTTCGGTAGACTGGGGGGTTGCCGGTCAGATTAGGGAACGATTCCCGATGTTTCTGTTCTCAGTGAATGCCGAGCGATGTCCGCCAATTTTGGAGGACAGTGCAGATCGCCTTTTCACAAATCTCATCGATGTCGTGGCACACTTATAAGACCCGTAAATGCGCCCTCATTTTGCAGGTCCTCCCCACCTCCCCCCTACACTGCACGCCCCATGCGTCCAGGTCTCCTCGTCCTCATTGGGTTTATCGCTCAGCCCGTCGCATCCCAGCAGATATGGGATATCGTGCGTGCGTCCTCGGGAGTTCCGTTCCGTCGCTGATAAGCACGCATTGTGTACTGCACACAGTGGCAGACGACCTGGGATCGCCAGAAACTCTTCACTTCCCTCGCGCCAAGTACCCCCATCAACTTTGCCACGCCAGGGCCCGCCGCCTCTGCGGATATCGTTGTTACGGAAACGACCGTCTTCCAGACCATTAATGGGTTCGGAGGCTCACTCAGTAAGTTTCAACCACGTATTATCCAGGAAGCAATGCACGTGCTGATGGTGTGAAGCCGACTCATCGGCGCTGACGCTCAACAATCTGAAGGTATGCACCACGCTCCGGGAATGCGTTGGCACTCACAAGAGTAGACCAAGAATTCGGGGAATTATTGGATATCTTGGGGCACATGTTCTCCGTCGCTGACGGCGCCGACGCCTCCGGCTTCAGCTACCTGCGCGTTCCCATAGGAGCTTCCGACTTCTCCGCCCGAGGTCGGCATTGACGTTATCTTGTATCATCCCGCATTGATATGGAAGCTATTGAACAGTGTACAGTCTTGACGACACCAGCGGCGACACGTCTTTCAGCAATTTCAACATCAACAATGCGCCGGCATATTTATTCTCGGTGATCAAAGATATCCTTTCGATCAACCCGGCTTTGAAGGTTAGATGTTTACTGCTCACCTGCAGAGTGTATGAATCGAACAATTACTCTTAGGTGCACATTCTCCCGTGGAGCCCGGTGAGTCGTGAATTCATTGGCGGGAAACTTATTCATTGAATTTATAGCCTGCCTGGATGAAAACAACGGGAACTATGAACGGCGGCACCATCCAGTCGGGTTTCGTCAGTTCTTGTAAGGATCGCACTTCATCAACCGCAGGTTCAGTTGCCCATTCGAATTATCTCTTATCAGATCCTACATACTTGTTGAAGGCCGTCCAAGGGTTCAAGAACCAGGGTATCAATATTTATGCGGTTTCCGTTCAGGTCTGTGTCCTGTTTGATTTCCACTTTGCCTTGGCCATGACACTATCGAATAGAACGAACCGGAGAATAGCAACCCTACATATCCGACGTGTACCATGACGCCTGGTGCGTGCAAATCCTCCACAGTGTTTCGCTAATCTGAAGCCTCTGCGTACAGCAATCGAGGGGCAGATTGGTGCTGCGCTCAGGACCCTGCTGAATAACAATGGGCTCTCGAGTGTGAAGGTCGTTGGTTATGAGGTATGATTGGCATCCTCTTCTGCTTCCGAGTTCGTTGATTAACGCCCCACTCAAGCATAATTGGAACGACGCAGGAGCATATCCCGTCACTTTGGTGAGTTTCTGGCTCTCTGAGCGAGGACAATCCGCCGACCAGAACATAGATGCAAGACGATGGTGGATCGTACGATGGAGTGGCTTTTCATTGTATAATATGCTCCCACTATTTCATCATCCAGCTGGTTGACATGAATATTTACGTAGGTTATTCTGGCAGCGTCTCCAACCAAGATTCGTTTCACAACGCGTTTCCGAGCAAGGTCCGTTCGTCCTTGATACTTCTTATTGCACCCTGACCGGCCGCTCAGAATGTCTATTTTACCGAGTGCAGTGGGACGTACGGATCCGATTGGTGGTCCGACATCAAGGTACATCTCTATCTTCATACACTTGATGCATTCGATGTTGACACGCGGCAGTGGTACATGGACAATTTGTGGATCGGAAGCCTCGAGCATTGGGCGGGGGTCGGGCTCATGTACAACATCGCGCTGGACGGGACTGGGCAGCCTATTCTTCCTGGGACGAACAGCTGCGGTGGGGGCTGTCGCCCCCTAGTGACCGTCAACAGCGACGGCTCTTACTCGTACAACCAGGAGTGTGCGTATTGCCTTGTGCTTCCCAATGCATGCCTCTGATAGGATTTGTTGTCGGGTGGTAGTCTACTCGATGGCGCAAGCCTCGAAGGCGATTATCCCCAAGGACGCAGGCGGGCCGTGGGGAAGACGCATGGGTGTGTCCGTGAAGGGGAGCCTCGGCTCGATGCTACGTGTCGGCGCGTACTCGACCAAGCGTCTCTCGTCCACGGACTACAATCGTTACTCGCTCGTTGTGATGAACTGTTCGTACCATGGAATAGGCGTCCAACATTTTTGCTAATCGTGCACGGGTATAGGGGACGACAGTGCGTCAACGACGTGGAACCCTGTTCCTGTGGCGGCAACAATCGAGTTCCGCGGAATGCAGGCGAAATACACATTTCCCGTTGGTAAGTCTCTCTCCTTATGAAATCGAGTTCAGTGAGCTGATCGCAATTTACAGGCGTTGTGCGTATTTCTTGAAATATTGACTTGTTTGTGCTCACTCGGAGAACTGCAGACGACCCTCTGGTGGTTTGCCGCGCCAAACGCGCAGGGCCTCGTTACTGGGTTCAATGCCACGACTGTGCCCTCGAACGCGACGTCTTCGGCTAGTGCATCTGCGAAGTTGAGCACCGAAAGCCCTCACCAATCCAGCAGCGCATCCGCGCACGTCAGCAATGCGACGGCCATCCCGAGCACGACGGCTCACCTGAGCTTCACCAGTACTGATGTGAAGAATCCCAGTGCCAATCCCAGCGCGACTGCCGTACCGAGCAGCGGCGCTGCCCACACGACGGTGTCCGGCATCCTGGATAGTGCTGTGCGGAATGCGACTACTCCCAGTTTATCCTCTCCCCCAGCAAGCGTTTCCCAGAATGCCACGTCCACCAATTCATCGACGCCTGCGCCTCATGTTAGCCCGCTGGTGGTCAATGGTACGCTGATACCGGTTAACAGCACGACCAACGGTACCACCTCGGCGGTCAACGCAACCGCGACGGGGCGAACCCATTGATGCTGCTCCCTGTAACGACGCCCGAATGATCATGAAATTCATTCAGGCTTGACGACTAATGCCCGTAATGATAAATTCCAATTCGTATGTACAGCATTGTATTTGTACGCCTTTCATTATTGTATTTTTTTGGGAATAAATTTTGGTATCGATAATTATTCTAAAGGCCCTTGTCGGTTCAAAGTATAAAGTGGCTGTAGGTTTGAAATCTGTTACGGGCTCGTTGAGATGTATCAGCTTGCTTGTCCCTTTCTACCACAATAAGTATTTACACTCCGTGGACGGTCTGATCAACCATCCTTTTCGACCCAATACAGAATGCCTTATAACTTTCGCCTCACGCGAGGAACAATTACGATCGCCTGCCAAGTTCCGCTAGTTCTTTTTACTCAAAGGGGATCCGATCCCCGAAATCCGCACTAGCAATCCTCTTCCGCGCCAGCGAGACGTTACTTCAAGCCACAGGAAAGGACTTTTCCTTTGAAGAGTTGAGTTGAGGTTGAACCGTCCAACTCAGTGCAAGCGCAAAGCGAATATCTAACCTTCGGAATTGAATACGAGGATTTCCCATTCTTGGGTCAAAGATGGGAAGACAATTGCGAGCGAAAAGAGGCTTGGTGAACGGTTTGAAGTGGTTGAATGTTATGCCGGCCACAAGCCGATCAGACGGCAATGTCGTACGTCGCCAAATACGCACGTGCCGGATCCCACTTGTCTTCCTCGTCGATGCTCATCCAAAGCATCGATGATCGGGCACTTGATATGTAACAGTGGCCGTTCATGTGCACTTGCCATTGCCTATGTCCACCGCATCCAATCCTCGGGTCCCGTCTTGATTCTGTTCTACCAATCTGGAACTCGCCGTCTTGTGGTTTCTTCTTCTATATGGGTTTGCGCGATCCAGATGACATTTTTAACGCGGGTGACGACTGTCCTCATGATCTCAGCTACGATAATCCCAAGATAACCTCGCCAACAGCGTTATTTTCGGCGAATGTCCAAAATTGTCCACGTCACCCTCGATGTGCAGATCCTTCGGAGCTTGTAATCGCGGCCATCGTTCAACTAGATATGCAGGTGCTGATTCCAGTTACTTCTTCATGTCTCGCGATCAATAGATTAACCGCCAACTTCCAAACAATTCCAAGCATCATGGCGACGGGCAAGAATGGCCGTGAACCCTATTCTGCCACTCATCCAGCATCCCTTTTAAGGTACTTTCTGTATTACGACTGGTTTGAGCCCGAAAATTCCCTCATTTTACCATAGGAGTTTCTTCATCTCTGAGTGCAATTTATGGCAGTTAATTCCCCGTGTGTATGGCCACCTGACTTGGCACTCACGAGGAATAGATATCATTAGATTGTGTGGTGGAACCGAGGTCGAGGTTCCCGGATCTCCAACTCCGCACTGGTCGCTCGACAATTTTCGTCATCCTGCCATTCCGTATTCTTCATCCGCTTGTTCGGCTCAGCTGATGCCTCGAATACAGGTGATCTATTTCAGCCGGGCCTATATTCGCCGCAATGCAACCCACATTTGCAATATCCGGCTCACCGGCAGAGATTCGGGAACTAGAGAAGGCATGTGATGAATTTGCCAGAGCGATGTTGAGAGTGCACGTACGGTTGGTTCACAAGCAGAATGAGGAAACGAAGTATTCTACTTATCAACAGCCGAAATCGCTGCTCACAATCGAACTAGGCAAGGTTTAACACTGACTCGCGCTCTCTGGAGGGCTGATCACTTGGCTGAGCTCCTTTGCCCTTGCGGACTCGCAATCAGCTTAGTAAATTCTTTCACTCATTTTTCCACAATCGATGAATTGCGGGCGGGCTCCAGGTCGCCTCGTCCGCAATCTCATCGATGGCGGGGCCGTTAAAAGATCTGCGTTTTCAGGGCGCAGGTCTCCTTGTCCTCGTCGTCGCCCTTGCTCCCTGTCGCGTCACAGCAAATATCGGACATTGTGCGTGTTCATTAGCCAGCTTCGTTTCCGCACTTTCAGGCATATGTGCGTTCTTCACATAGTGGCAGACGACCTGGGGCCGCCACGGACTCCTCAGTTCGCTCGTGCCGGGTACACCCGGCCGGCTGATTTTAAGCATACTCTCGGAAACCAACGTCTTCAAGACCATCAGCGGATTTGGCGTCACTCTCAGAGCGTTTGGGCTCCGTGAAGATTTTACATAGCTGCTAATTAAATTATAGAGGACTCGTCGGCACTCTTCTCAACAAGCTGAAGGTCGGCAGTTCCGTTGGGAATTTCCTTCCTTTTTCTTTCAAACTAATTATTGGAGCATCTTAGGCCCTATGTTTTCCGTCGTCGATGGTGCTGATGCGGCTGGTCTCAACTACCTGCGTGTGCCCATCGGGATGTCCGACTTCTGGTCAGTATTCGCATCACTGAGATCTGGCATTAATCTTAGGTATCGTGCGATATGTTTTTCAATCAGTTGAATATCAACAACGCACCTTTGTATTTATTCTCGGTCATCCGAGATATTCTGACGATTAATTCGGGCTCCATTTTCCGGGGCGGGACGCTACCTGCTGTGCATGGTACGTCTGCAGCTGGTAACGACACGGCTAACGGCAGGATGGTGGCGAGCGACGACCATGCGGATGCACTCATACTCATATTGATAACGCCACGAAGTAATGCTTCATTAACCTGGACAATACATTGCAATGTGTGTACGACCACAATGTATTTGTCTCTACGGAATCGCGGAAATCTATATTTTGGGGAACATTGAACGTGGAGCATCGAATTGGACGGATGGAAGGAGTTGAAAAGTGGATGGCAGGACTCCGAGTCGGAGCTGGTTCGCCGTTTGAGAGTAGATGTGAGAAGGGAAATTGCAACACTAATTCGTATTTGTTAATTTGCGGCGGGAGAGACGTTAAAGTACTGGGTTAACAGGCATCTTGAACAGAACCGAACTAACCTTGGACGGAGAACATCCGACTCGGCCGATAATGGCTGATCAAAGCACTGCCACTCTCGGCGATCAGGGCGCTCTTCTAAGCCTTGACACCTTCAAGTCGTTGTTGAACTTCAACTTGTCTACGGTATTTTTCGATGCGGGCGGAAGAATAAACGAGTCTCGATCTACTCAACCAGACGAAATCTAGAGCATCTCGAACAGGAACCTTGGGATTTGCCAGAGATGCAGACGTGACGAACGGGAAAGCAAACACGGATTTATCCGATGCGTTCAAATCGGCCCAGTCCAACAATTCCGATGTGCCTGGATTGTGTCTAGAGTCATTTCCACACATACTATTTTTCCCAAGTTTGTGCCGTCGGTTTGCGTCAGACCAGTACGATGCGGTGCGCGGGTTGCCCCGTTCCTGATTTGCTTTTTTCGCCCCATGTAGAGCCGCTGAGCCGCCCGCTAGAAGAAAAAAACTTCGGTTACTGGGACCGACGAAATCTCCGTTAAAGTCCAACTGGTTTGTCGGGTCGGGGAATAATGAACCGCGCCATTCAACCCAGGCCGCCAGAGACGTAAGGGTATTACGTGGGGGTCAAGAGAAAGGGGTTACGTTTTACGCCGTGGTAACAATTTGATCAGATGGTTTCGGCAGTTTCGGCTCGGCCGCCCACAGCACCGCCTTTTTGGAGAGGAGCAAAGCGAGACAAACGCGAGGCACCGTCATGCTCCCTGTCCCAGCAACGGCCATGTTCTCTCTTTTTCTTCTTCCTTTGCCTCTATTCTTTCACACCGCCGCTGCCCTTCTGAACGTCACCGTCGATGACACCGATCCTATGATTTCCTACCTGGGAACGTGGGAGGCATCGAACACCCACTTGTCGAGCCTAGATTATGGTGGAAGCCATACCGTCAGCAGCGACAACGAGGCTAGCGCGACCTTCACATTTACTGGTGCGTTCGGTTTCTCCCCGCTTCGGGTTAAATTGTGTCTTACGAGGCCTCTGATCACAGGAGTGGCAGTATATTACCTGGTGCCGCGATGGCCGTACACTGTCAACACGTCGGTCAGTTTGAACGGGGGGCAGCCAGTCGTCGTGAATCTGACAGACCCCAACGCGTCTACGACGGCTGAGGGCGGGTCTGAGTCGGCGCAGTCCTCGGTCGCATGGTCAGCTACTGGGCTGAGTAACACGACGCACAAGGTGGTCCTAACCATGGCGAATCCGGGCGCTTTCATTGTAGCTGATGGTTTTATGTGCGTGTCCTGCCCTCCCCCTCCAACGCCGTTCTCATCTTGTCCTGTCCCTCAGTTATACCGTGAATAACGGCTCCTCCCCATCTTCCTCTTCCTCCTTTTCCTCTAAGAAAGCTTCACAAACAGCCTCTGCGACCGCCGGCGCCGCCTCCGCCGCCACCTCCATCATCCCAAGCAAGTCCGACACCTCAGCCATTGCCATCGGGAGCGCCGTCGGCGCCGCAGTCCTCATCGCTGCTATCTTCGCCGCGATCTTCTTCTACAAACGGCGACACCGGCGGCCCCAGCGCGTGAGCAACGTCCTGGACGAATGGGGCGTGGACGAAGATTACCCACCACCACCCGCACCGTTCCTCGCCGGTGCCCCCCAGCGCCCGACGCACCAGCCGACCATGTCCGACGCGTCGACGGGCCCGCTGCTCGCGACGCCGTGGGACCGTTCGGCGTCCACGTACCACGACGACCCGCGGACGTACTCACGGTCCGCGTCGGAGTACAGCTACGGCGCGTCCGCGTCGGGGAGCGCGCTGCCTCCCGGCGCGCGCGCTTCGGACCCGAGCTCGTACGACGACGAGAGCGAGCTCGCGAGCGGCAGCGGGAGCATCGCCCGCACAGCATCTTCCGCGAGGTTATTCGGCGTCACCGGGTCTTCCGCGCGGCGCGAGAAAGCGGTACCGCTGCGGGAGGAGGTGTATACACCCGCACCGCCTGCGTACACAGAGTAACCTGGACCCGCATTCTAGTTTTCATTCCATTCCCCGTCATAACTTATTAACCCCACGCTTTTGATTCCTTCCGGCATCCTTCACTTCCCGGAGCATTTATTCTTGTATTTCCTCCATATGCATGGCACGGACGTTTAGCGCGCAACAAAAGTTCCTTACGTATCGCATAACCTATTTATTCCGCATCAAGAGATGCTTATTCCCCCAACGTCTATACACCCTTCCTTGCTACTGCACTGTATAGATTGTATATGGGTGTACGACCATACGAACTCACGAGATTATGACAGATATACTTGGCTGCCTGAGACCCAAGATCATCCGCCGACGCGAATACGAATACGCACATCTTATATGGATAGAAATCGCCAATGGTCTCAAATGCGTTGATCTCATTCTCGTGAGACGATGATTTGTAAATCTGTTAGGTACTAACAGCCTCGCACAATCTATCATCTTTTGCTATTTGTGAGCTATATTCGACCTGACACGCATCTGACTGAGAAATCATTTAACAGCGCGGTCCATTGAACTGGGACATCTGATTCTTCATCCCTCTCGCCATGTCCTCCCCTGTGAACTCCCCGCATGTCAGTGACTCGTCTCGCGAGCCAACGCCAGAGGTGGATGAGTGCCCCGCAGACGCCGATGCCAGCTCGGGTTTGGTGGATCATCATCCCGAAGTCATGCGCCTCCTCGAGGCTAATCGCGGCGTCCCGCTCACAAAGAGGACCATGGATACCTATGCGACGTACCTGACGTAGAGCTTTTATTCCCGCATTCCGTGCTTGCACTAACGCATATCGCGCCTAGAGATCCACACATCTCCTCCACAGCTCTGGAGCCGATATTGGAGGACCTCACAAGTAGATCAGACTCCGATTCAGACGTGGCATTGGTGGAAGCGTGCATCATCATCAAGACTCTCGGATTGCCTGCGTTCTGGCGCGAGTTAAGCGAGCGCGCACGAAGTCACAACATCTACACTGAGCCTCGTTCGCAGCTGAGAATTCAGCAGTGGACTGCGGAGCTGATTAGCAGGCTCGCGTTGCGAGAATCTATGCTCTCCGCGATCCTGGACACAATCGACGCGGCACCTTATCCCCGCTTCCACCTGTATCGTGCCCCTCAAGAGGAGCGCGATACCTCCTCTAATATCTGTGCGCGTCTCGTGTCGATCCTCCAAACGTACGTGAACGTGCATGCAATCTTCCTATCCCTCCACTCACTAGCAAATTGCATTCAAAATCAGTGCCACAGACACGAATGCTCAATGCGTTGCGGCGCTCGCCCTATCGAGAATCAGCTGCTCCGCAAACGGCGCGCGCGCAGTTGTGGGCGCCAACGCGCTGGAGCGTGTCCCAACGCTCTTGCATCAGTCGGACTCGGCGTGGGGCCATGCATCTCGGAGCAGCGTCGCCGATCCTGTCGTCAAGGCCCATACATTGCAGATGCTGAAGAACATGATGGCGCACAGGACACCGCCGCTCCACTCGCGTACGGCTCCCGTGGAACAGTTGGAATCGCCTCCGGAGTTAGAGCTGGATCCATGCCGACAGGTTATCTGCATCCTGAGGTACGTCCGCGAGTATGATGCGTGAATGAAATACATAAATTGATGCTCTCGTTATGGGCCCTAGTTCTGACGATGTTCGTTCATGCCAGCTTGTTACCCTATGACTCCTGAGTACTGACAATATTGTCAGCTTCAGTCACCGGTTAATGCAGTCGCCCTGAAATGCATCGAGCACCTCCTGCATGACCGCGATCTGGCAGTTCGCCAATGGACGGTTCGAAAACTGGCAGACGAGCTATCTGATAGCAGTCGCACGCGGTATGCCCTGCAGTCGTTGAGAATCCACGGTCGACTGGAGTCGCTGCTTAGGTGAGTCTGCGCTTACCACTCACCGACTTGGATTTAACAACGCATGGATTCTTTCAACTGGTACAAATTGCATAGTTCTTGCCCGGGTGCGAAGCGGGCTCTCGTCAACATATACCGATAATAGATAGTAGCTGCTCGTGGGACGGTGCTCAAAGGCAAGGACGGTTCAAGTTTGCTTGATCCCAAACAGATGTCCCAGAGGTAGTATAACAGCAAAATATTATGTCCATCGTGCATCGTGAACGCGCAACGTGGTTTGTGCAGGTCCGTGCTTTGTGGTTGTGGCTAACGGTTGCTAGCTGATGAGCCATCAGAGTAATTCCCACGGTTCAAGCTGAATGCTCGAACACGCATAAGTTGCATATGTGAGGGCTATTTCAGCTAAGGGCAACTTCCGTCGTCCAGAGAGAATAGACCCTGACTCGGCAAGTTGGTGAGAGGTTTCAATATCACCCTCAGGAAGCGATTGTTTTAAGTACCAAAAATGTCAACACGGCCAGGACGGCCGTGTGGGAGGCTCCAGGCGTCGTGGTGACAAAAATTTCATGGCGCCCATTGAACTCAATTCAAGTTCTGCAGTTGGAGTACATGTTATAATTTTGTACTGTTTCAACAACTTTGAGTAGTATCCCCAGAAGAATCATGCCCGACGGATGGAAAACAGAATTCCGAGGAAGCTCTAGCAGACTGAGCTTGGCCCTGTTTCCCTTGGGACCTCCTTGAGACGTTCGTGTTTTAAAAACACAGATTACAGAAACAGGGCACGCGCCATACAACATCTTCTTCTCCAGGCAAAAAGGTGAGATGATAGTACGGTATATGGGTTATCTCCAACTTCCATTGGTTGCAACTGAAATCTCAAGTCGTCCTCACTCAGTCATTGCAAAAATGCCCGGTCTAGCCCACCCCGATAAAACCCCGCGCATAAAACCAGGTTGTCCAGCAACACACCAGATATGTAAGAAAAAAAACGAGTTTTGAGACGATGGAAATGGTCTCTAAGTAGATCCTCAGTAAATGCGCTCTGACTACATACTAACCTGGATGGTATGTCGGAAAAATCCCAAACAGAATATAACGGATCATATTGTCTCACAACCCGTCATAAGCCGGTAATCCTTGACCTGGCTTATAACACGTAGGTCTAGTTGATATATACGCTCATAAGCCATGGCATGGCTTACAAGCACTCGCATGCCATTATGGGATTAAGATGGCTTCCATCCACTTACAACCAGGGTGACCTAACGGTGCCCGCTGGTTCAGATATAATAATAACAATAGAGAGTTTGCGATGAGCCATTCGAGCCATCCAATGGCTCGCCAACTCTCCTCTGAGTGACCTGTTTATTTCGGGACTTGTCCCTAGTCTGTAGAGGACCTACGTAGTGTCAATTTTTTGCACTCAAAGTATGGAGAATATGTGGTGGATTCATTGCAATTTTCACTTTTGTTAGCCATTCAGCCATCTGATGGCTGCATCGCAAACAGGCTAATGATCAAGGCTGCGTGCGATGAGAAGATGGAGAAAGCGGAATAATATTGGTTTGTAGCTACTGAATACCACCCTGGGATGTAATGATAAATGTTCCACTGCGCAAGCTCCAGTAACAACCATTGGCGAACCATCGGAATCAGATGCACAATGCAACAGGTTGCGGGAACACATTGTAGGGTAGCGGATTGGTGGACTTGGCGTAGCGTGTACGAGATGCTGCACCTGCAAGAGACGTCAGCCCGCTCAATAAGAACGCGGTGGGATACGCACCGTCAGATGTATCTAGCACTGATAGTTCGGCGGCCATCCATGACATCGGAACGCGGGGCGGGGTGATCTATTGTAGCTCTCAAGAAGAAGGCGATAGGTGGAGATGGCGCCTAAGAAACACAGCTTATGGAGACAGAATTTAGGAGTGATTGAGGGGACAGTTTGAGGTCCTTGAACAGAAGAACTTGGCGCAGGACTTGACAGCACAAGGACAGAGCGCCGGTGCGAAGGAAAGAACAGGAATTGAGAACAAGAGCTTCCAATATATCTTGAAGGGAACTTGAAGACCGACTTGAGGTGGCATTGAAGGTGGCATTGATGACTTGGGTAGCATCCGAGACTTTGAAATTGACGGTGGCATTCGATGGACTAAGACTTTGAAATGATTCTGGACTCTGGAGGAAACCAAAATGCAAGCTTGAAGGACCAGGACCTTGAAAGAACGTAGCAAAAGACCAAGTACAGGTTTTGAACGCCAGAAAGGCCAAGTGGGGCGGAGAAGATGGAGGGAGAGGACAAGGCGAGGGATGTGACGACTATGTGACATTGATTGTCGTTGTATTGCCATTGATTGCCGCCATTGTTCAAACCTTCACAAGCACCTGCCAATCGGTCTTTGAAAGTTTCGGCAGCCTGAACTGATTCAGTGATTCTCACCAACTTCAATTTTGTATATGAAATCTCCAATGAGAATTTAATTGATCCGGGTCAACCTTCGATGGAGATCTTCGAGAATTTGGGCCGCCGGCGGAAGTTGCACGAAGTCACTATCAGTGCTCGACGAAGAAAAGTCTCCAAGGTACAGCCAGTTGGGCATACAAAGAACATTACGATCCTCAAGTAGAACAGGTGGGTTGGACAGCCAAAAGATCCAAAATCGTCGGGAAAGAGTTTCGGTGATTGTAATTCATCACAACCTCTGGCAAGCCAGTAAGTACATTATATGCCATATAACAGCTAGCAACGGCTTGAGAGGACCTATAAGCCGCCCTGCCAGCGGCTTATAATGTATCTTAACCCCCTGCAAGCCGATAATCCTGCTCAAGCCGATAATCCTGCTCAAGCCGTTACAACCCAAACAGGGTTTTTCCGACATATGCGCACTGGCACATAGACTATCCTTACCATGCGGTCTAACTCTCACAAAGAATTCACAATAAAGCGACAAATGCCGGACAAAGGCAAGCGTCATTGGTTTGGGAGCGTTGAAGAGGGAAATAAGTAACTCAACTTGAACCATACTAGTTGGATTAGGCAAAATCGCGACTAGAAATGTCTTGAAAACTCTGGATGACATCGATCCTATCATCATACAGCAGAAAATTCTCTGCAGGATGCAAGAGACTTCCTTGAGACTGCCCACATAATACGATGGTCCAACAATTCCGGAACATCGTGAGGACTCTGTCGGAAAAAATGAAATTGGCCTTATTGGCCTTATAATGCCCTTATTATTTGAGAGTCCCTAATAAGGTGTTATAAGGCCTTATATGTTCCTCTTATAAGGCGAGAGTCCCTGATAAGGCCTTATAATTACCTTTTAATGTGATTTGTATAATGTCCCAAGCTTATAAGGCTAATTTGGTTTTTCCGACATCTTGGATATCTAATAAGCAGGTGCAGAGTGAACTAGAACTGAAATAGAGAGGGCTATTCTCCGGTGCTCGGATGCAGCGATTCAAGGAGGAAACGGGTACAAATTGTGTCGCCTTCGGTATGCGCACCGCTGATCCGCTGATCCTCCATCGGTACTCGGAGCCGAATGCTGTAGGCCATATGGGCGTTATGTCGAAATCGGACACATGTACGGATCAGTTCCAAGTATCACTCCGGAAATAGAGTTGTTTCGGGGCATCCAAAAACATTTCTGAAATTATTAGTATCGGTAAGGGAATCAGTGCGCCTGAGCCCATTAGTTTCAGGAGCGGTTTTGTTCGCCCAGAAACAATAAGTTTCGGCTTGATCCCGAAACTACAAGTTTCGGCCGGCCTGAAACTCATCGGTCCGCCCGGAACGTTCCGGCCCGGGCACCTGAAAGTAATAGTTTCGGGCACGCTCCCGAAACTAATTGTCTCAATACACAATAAACTGCTCCTGAAACCATTGGTTTCAGGCGCACTGATTCCCTTACTGATACTAATAATTTCAGAAACGTTTTTGGGTCCCCCGAAACAACTCTATTTCCGGAGTGTATGAGGACCGCAGTTAAAGTCGAGTTTGTTAAATCTCTAAATTGCGTTTAGCCGGCGCTCCCATCTCAGGCCCGTTACAGCGAGCGTCCTGACCTTGCACGTTTTCCGACACGCTGGACATGGAAATAAAGTCTGGCAACGACTCCCAGTTTGCTGGAATAATATAAATCTGTGTGTCTTGGGCGCGGGCAATACCCAGTCGGGGTCGACATATTAGGCTTTCGTAAAGTTCCGGTTTGGTCTATTCTCTTCGTTGTTGCCGAAGAAGGTTGACGCCAACATGCTGCGCATGGAGGCAAAATATTCAAGAAGGCAGCGGCGATGCGAACTCTGATTGAAGGAATGGCCGCCCGATCCTGGTATTAATATTTTTCAGGCTCTCCCAAGATCGATTTAGAAGTTTTTCGCCCAGGATTACTCGAAGAATGATATTGCAGGATAGTCTCTAATTCACCGAGGTTTTCTTATACGTTGCAAATCCAGGTTCTCAATTGCTAATCATGATGGACCATCCTGACACTGGTCAATCATTTAAGAAACTGTTGCCCGTCTTCTCCGCGGATCATATCGATGTCTATTGAATTTGAGTTGATCAGCGGCGGCGAAGCGGTGGAGGGGTAATCGCCACAGATATCGGACCGAGGAGGTGAGACGCCTAGGCTTCTGGCTAAATTGAACTGCTCTCGACAATCAGTTAACCCGACCCGGCATGTCCGATACGAGTAGCTGGTGGGGTTTGCTTTTCCGTGCTGCTTGCCGTCATTCATTCGGGTGTCAAACTGCACCGACCCCTCGTCAATTCAACTGCACTAAGAAGTTTGTATAGTCTCCTGTGGGTCCCTGTACACTACACAAGTTCCAGGGCCAATGTCATTTCTCCGCCACTACAGTTGTGGGTACCATGCCGTAAAAATATTTAGCAATGATATTCGGCAAGGTCGTCTCAATCCAACCGGTTGATAAACTTATCCGACATCACTTAATTTTATATTCGTCCCCGATGAGGCTAAGTCGATCTCCATTTCTTTTTCGAACTACTACAATAGCGGCTTTTGAAAGCTTGGAAGCTAAAGCATTCTTGGGGCACTGGGCGCCTTCTCCAGTAACCTCCAGTACGGAGAGTTTATCTGGATTTCTTTTGTGTTCGGGCGGCCTGAAGGGATTTTCGGCCTGTATCATACCAACACAATACCAATAGTTGACTGCCGGCGGTGGAGATCACCGTATATTCCGGACTAATCCGTTTTGAAACCCCAAACACCGTATAAACCGAGAATGGAGCCTCGCCTACACGCACCCACTGCATCTCGAGCTAAATACAGGCATTCCACACGGACGGCCTCGTCATTTTTCACCTTAGTCCTCCCCTCTGAATCACCGTGCGCAACATGGTCACATCGTATGGCACGGGCTCTGAATTCCGACAAAATGCAGTCAACCGCCATGATTCTCTGCCACTGGAAAGAATTTCCGCCGCCACACCGGCAGAAATACACAGTCACTCGCAAGCCCACTCTCTCCCCTGCGGATGGATGGGCCACGCCCAAGATCATGCTCTGCAGGAACTTCACTCAGATGTGTGTTTTGTCCTTGTTCGTCACTGTTATTCATAACAACCCCTCACAGACGCCTATTCTTCCTGAATCGCAGTGGGGAGTGGTCGACGACTTTGGCTGGCCATCCACCTTGCCCGTGGGAGGCTACATGCCGACTTCTGGAATGAGCAAGGAATACGTGGACCCGTTGTATCACCGTCCTCCTCCTGCCTGCCATAATTCCTTCGCCCACGCGCACCCACTGAGTGAGAGATCGACGTCAAACCCCGAAGGGTCAGGTACTTCGTCTAGGTCTAACACCTGCCCATATGCTCATGAGTCTGCAGATCATTTTCAGCCTAAGGTGAGACAGAGTGGTCATTGCAGTCCGATTCACAATGGTTGAGTTCATGTGATTAGCTCATCTCTGGGCGAGGGCAGCATTCGTTATTGCAGCATTACCGCTATACCTATGCGGGCCACGACCAGCGCACCGAGCCGAACACGTCTCCCCTGCCCGGGGCTCACTCCGCGCACGAATCGCCAAGTCAGAAACCACCCGTTCATTGGGACGTCGCCCCTTCTCCTCATATCTCTTCCATCTCCGAAACCAGCCGCAACGGAGTGCCACCGTTGCCCTCCCAGTCACAGTCGCAACTCCATGATTCGCTGGAGCGCTGGCCCACCATCGATGACCTGCGTCACTGGCCACAGGTTTTCACCCATGAGATCAACACCCAGCCGAAGAAGCAGACACTCGCCTGCCTCTTCTGCCGCGAGCGCAAAATAGGATGCGTTCGCCCTGCGGAAGATGACCCAGATCAAACTTGCAAGTGCGTAGTAGTATTTGTCCCTGCTCTCCGTCTCACCGATGATTTCCAAGTCAATGTTTGCGCCGCAACAAAACCTGCGAGTATCCGACAGAGAGCCGGCGTGGAACCCATGCCCGCCGCCGCCGGTCTGCGAAATCTAACGTGTCGACTGTAATCCCTCCGGTTTTGCCTTCAACTCTATAAATCCAAGGCTGTGTATTTGTTAATCGGTCTATGTATCGATCTTATACCCTTATTGTACTCAGCTGAATTGACATTTGTGCATAATCCCGATGGTGAAATACTTGAGACCCCGGATTAGCCAGACGAAACAAGCGCCGGGAAGTGACATCGGACTCTGAGCCGAGATTGCTTTCGACGGATGCAAGCGCATAGTCACCATCTTGCCCCGCTGAGTTATGAATTTCGAGCGGACCAAAGGGAACCGAACCATGCCGAGCGGGCAATCAGTTGGGAAGACCCTATCCATTATAAGCATCGTAATGACAGGGCGCGAACGACGGAGAGAGAGGTGTCAATGGAGAATGTACACAGACTTGCGATATATGGTTTCTAGCACGGTGAATCACCTGCTGCCGAACACCGTCTTTCTCTTGTAATTAGCGCCATGCTAGTTGTCTACATTCGCCGGGGCGAAGGGATTTCTAGGCCTTGCCGGACGCATATATAGCACTTTGTAATCTTCGTACAGTCATGCAGCCCTTGCTGAAAAATCAACTGCATCAAGAATAGGGAGGCACTAAGCAAAATACAAGACCCACTGGCACAGCATTTGCCTCCATTTTCGATGAGTACTCGCGCTGTACCACAGTGCTCACCCTTTGCAACGCCGTGTTGTTTGTACTGGACCGTGCGTTGACCTCGGCCCCATTCTGCAATAACAAGTTAACCGTGTGTGTGTGTCCCCGCAGAGCGGCTGTACCGAGAATTGTCCATTGAGTTGTTCCGTCGTTGGGACTGGCACCGTGCGTGAGGAGAAAATCGACAAGTTGACTGTTCTCGGTTGATGGATGGACTGCAGCGCACAGCGCAGAGGACCATCCTTCTCCTGCCTCCGCATTGACATCTGCTCTGCTCTCAATGAGTAGCTCAGCAATATCGGTGCACTGGATCAATATATCGTTTATAGCATGAGACGAGTGTGCAGTGGAGCGGGATTTCGACGATTTTCTGCCACACATATTGATACGGACTGTCGAGGTTCAAGGTCAAAGCCAGTATCCACGCACTCCGCCCAGGCGACGACCTAGATTCAACGTTCCAATGGTCCAACAGATACGGGTCATCAACAAGGCGGGGAGTAACGGCATGAAGTGCCAGAGAGATACGTACAGGGAAGCAAAGGAAGGAGACTTCGGCCGGCTTTGATTGTTCATGGCGATCGGCTTTAAATTTACTACGGCGATATTAGGACGGAAATAACAGTATACGAATCGCGGGAAGCCGTACTTACCATGCCACAGCCCGTACGTTACTTTAGAATGTGGCTGCTCGGCGAAATCGCTCGATTCAGGATGCTGTGATTCCTGTGTCGATGAAGAAAAGCTGGAACGAATATTTAATGAAATCCTCGTGCGAAGAGGAAAGGCACAAACTTCATGCTCAGAATGGCTCATCAATGCTTCAGTGAGGGGCAGAATATGTTGTCTATATAAGCCCAGAGTAAGTCATTACAATATCACATGAGACAAGAGCAGACTCGTAACCAGTCTGCCCATCGACGGTAACCTTTGTGCAAGCACATTGCCGTAGGCAAGCTGGTGCAACTCGGGACCTACCAAAGGGTTGTCAAGAGCCGGCGAGGCTGAGGAGATGCTCCATGCTCAAGCCGGAAAGGCGGGAAGCTTCGTACCTGTGTCTGCCCAGCTTCATGACTGGTTCAACAAACCAGTTGTCAGTTGCGGACGCTTCAGAGCATTATGCTTGAATATGACTCACCCATCCTCCCGTCCTTCAAGTTGACTCCGTGTCCCCAACTCGTAAGTCCGAGATCTCCGCTCCATGAGCCTCGATGCGCCTGAAATCGGACTGTGAATCAACATCTTTTCATCGGTATCGAAAAATTACTGGCACGCAATCATTATCGGCGATATTACACTGCCAGGACCAAAATATAGAGTGTGAGACGCGGCCTGCGACATGCCTCAGACATCTGGTCAGCTGCGTTGGGCGAGAGTGAGGTAGGGAATTTTTCTTCGGTCGATAAGTACCATGCTTAGATTCAGAACGAGCACATTCAATGTTGAATCAATACGAAGAGGACAGCTCCTATAGCAAAATAATGCCGGAGAAGAACAGGGACCAGGCGGGGGCAGAAAAGTCGCAATCAATGGGAGGTAGCTAAATTGCAAGACAGCAAGACTTACCTGGACCTGGTCTTGCCGACGGTCTGGAATGGTTTTCCGCCTTCTTCTGTTTCGGTACGAAGCACGCAAAGCTTTGGCCAGACGCCGCGCCTCCGCCTCATTTGCATTGGAGGCATACTGGCTCTACTTGTCTTGTAAATCGAGCCCATGGGACATGACAGCTTTTCCACGGCGCACCTTGCATCTCACGACCCAGGACGAGAGATGCGTTTCTCCAATTCTGAGATTTCAGTGTCGACAACCTGCCTGGAGACGTGACAAATTCATATAGCCCAACCCATACGGTGTGATGTTCCAGAAGCATGCCATGGATGGTTTGTATGATTCTATGAAGTCAAGCAGACTCAGCAGAGTTGGTGGGAGAAATTCAAGAGGAACCAAATCAGAGTGGTTTGACATCACGTGGGGCGAAGGCGCGTAAGGTGGGACCAAGCGGAGGTAAACACACAGTGGAAAAGTGACATCCGTGACTGTCACAGCGGCACTTCAATTTTCTCCCGCCATCATGCACACGGAGTTGACATCCCGGGTGGGTGTATTCAAGCCACGAAGTCGATTTCTGCAGCCGACGTCCACCTCTTGGCCCGAGTCGCCAATTCCGCACTCGAGGGATCGCTGCAGCCTCGAGGTGGTGCAGCGTCAGATTTGGGACCGACCGGCCTACTGCGAGTTCTACATGAATATCCGTGAATCTGGATCTCAGGAGAATGCTTTTGCCCGACAATTGTCTCCTGCGTTATCCTGACGCGTTTTCACCGGTATAACCCATATGCGGGGCTGGTTTATACAAAACCGTATAGACGCAATATCTCGCCTATTTCTACCTTCTTGCCGCCCCGAAGGCGTGCTGCATCCTGACAACTGCGTGATCTCCCCAAATCAGTCCCTGATTCAGCGATTTTCGTGCTGGGGGTCGCCGAATTTGCGACGCTCTTGATCTGACATCTTGACCGGCTTTCTTTTTGGGAGCTTGACACTGCAGGCCTTGCGGATAAACTGGAACAAACTCTGTTGTGTTGGGGACTGGAGCGAGATTCGCAGTATTATCGCGGATCTAGAACGATTGCTGTCGTTGGAGCAGTACGAAGCGGGGGACTGCATATCGGCCATTGGGTGCGGCACCCTCGAAGTGAGAGAGCGGAGCGTTCTCCGTGTCGGTATAACCAATTAGTCGAGACGCAGTGCAGAGTCATTAACGAGCAATCTAGATTCAAGCACTGCTCTGCCGCGAATCCCATTAAGCGGCAGATTATCGCGAGGCGTGCTCACAAACGCTGTTTTTGCGCATGCACATTTCCAGAACCGATCTGTACTTATATCGTTGCACCCCCGCAACCGGTCTTTCATGCATGCGCTGACTCCGCGCTTTCTACTCAAGTGTGCCGGAGATCTCGGTGGAAGAACAACTCCAAGGTTTACTGGCCAAACCAGATATGTATAGGTCAAATATATTAACCTTTCTCGTCGTTCTATCCCAGACACAACAGTTTGCAGGTTTATCTGTGTTTGTTCATCTAAGCGTATGCACGATTTGGTTGCGGGTACTGATTTAAATTAACCTCCGGATCCCTCTTGAAAACACTAGTACTCTGGGTAAGCGCATCCTTGATCTTGCCGAATGCACTAATCTTCAATCTCGGGGCAGTATTGGCTGCTTCCAACGATTGTCCATAGCCTGCGCCATGGTACCGACATGACATTGGCGAAACTCCGTGTCGCCGACTCTCCGATGGGTATGTGAACATATGATTTTCCCCGCGTAACCCGCTCTGGTTGTGGGCGGCGCCGTGATCGCCGAAAGGAACCACGCGTATTGCAGCGTCGCACCAGTCCAACAGTCGGTTGATATCTGTTAAATTGGGTCTCCTCTGCACGGGAGCATGCTCGGATCCCGCTTTATTGACCTCCTATGCACGGAATTCTTTAGGGTCGACTTTTCATTCATGAAGGAACGCAGGAGGGAGGTGCCTGAGGCGCAGGGTGCCATGCATAACAGTCATGCACAGCATGCACCTACGCGGTATCAATCAAAAAAACATCCGTTTAACATGTGCTTAGGGGCTCCGTTGCCATAAAGCACCTCATATCTCTCCGCCCATATCGTTACCTCCGTTTTACATAAAGGACCCTCACACTCTTTTACCACACTCGCACTCCCTGCGACCTCAATCCTCACGCCCACGGCCATGTTGTCGTCGTTCCTTATCGTCGCAACCTCTGCGGTTCTTGTTGTCGCAAAGTCGTACGTCTACTTTTTTCAAATCAGGGAACTGTGGGCTGAACGACTCCTACTAGTGACCCGTGCACTGTTGCATCGGCGTCGACATGGGTGTCGAGCAAGGCCGCGCACGCATGCGAACTGAATGTCCCTTTCAACAAAACACGGAGCTTGGCCGTCATCGATTCGAATATCAAGGCGTTGCCGTGGTACTCGCTCGAGACATGGTTCGAGCACTCGCCGAACCCCCTCATTCCCACGACGTGAACGTTAGCTCCTTGCTGCGAGGTGCGTGTTTTGTTTGCCCCGATCTTTCTCGTTAACGGATTCAATTAGCCGTGCAGCACAAAACCTCCACCTCTGGCTACAAAACCGATTGGGATTTCAATATCGCTGTGTGTCTGCATCCTCGCTCACTCTTCACACATCTCTGACGTCCACTCAGGTCACGGACGCATGGAACAGAGAAGCGGATGGGCACACACTTTTCTCCGCAGCGTGCACAGAATCCTTCAGCTATAACCTGCCCTTCTCCATCGCGACCCTCGCCTCCACCCCTACCTCTCATACCGCATACCCCACCTTCCTCGTCAACTATGACCTACCCAACCAAGGACGCACTGGATTGGAGGCCTACTTCGAGTCCCTCGGCGTGAAGGTTCGACCCTACGACGGCTCACGCATCATCGCCATCAACGGCGTCGACGCGGCCGAGTACCTCGTCGACCTTGCAACCGAGTCCAGCATTTACAACGGCCTCGTCGGCGCGTATGAGACAGTCAACCCTCGGTAATGCGCCTCATGTCGAGATACTCTGCCGGTTAGTTACCCTGCTACGGTCCATTCTTTATGATATTTAATTCGTCTGCACCACTGCAGATACTGTCTCTGGGGCCTTCACGCAGGAGGTCGGACGCTTCGGCATGCGTGCGTTCTATCCCGGCGCAGACTCCGTCAATGTGTTGCTGGAGACATCCAAGGGCCTCAAGGCGCTCACTGTGCCGTGGGCTGCGACTTTCGTCGGCTCGGGAAACACTACCGCTTCATTCATAGCGGAAACTTGCGGCGTCCAGACGAGCGCCGGCCTTGCGAGCAAGCGTGAGGTGGAGATCCGCGCCGATGAGATCCCCAAGAGCATCACGCGCAAGAAGGGTGTCGTCCGCCCCGACGACCAAGGCCCCATCCGCTCCGCGAGCAGCAAAACAAGCCTCGCGGCCCCCACAAACAACGTCCAGCCTAACCGTATGTCGTCTACCTCTTCTTCGTCTCCTTCCTGACCATCGCGAAGTCACCTCCTTCGGACATATCACCACCCTCGACGTTTTCCAGCTCGTTGCCCACCCGAAAGTCGGCGTCCTCTACTTCGAGCAGTTTGAGCCCTCCGACGGCACGGACTTCACCTCCTACATCAACGGCATCTCGTCGACCCTCTTCACCGGGCTCACGAAGCTGAAGGAGGCTGGCGTCAAGCACGTCCTCATTGACAACTCGGGCAACCGCGGCGGATACATCTACGCCGGCGCGGTCGCGCTGTGGAGTCTCTTCCCGACCGACTTGTACCCCGGTTTCCCTGCAGTCCTGCGCGACACGGAGCTCACGCGTCAGGAGTCGGTCGCCGCCGCCGCCGGCGAGGGAGACCAGAACAGCGAGTACTTCTATGGGTTCTACCGCGATGTGCGTCGTTCCTATCTTTTCTCGCTGGCTCTTACTAATGCGCCGCGCACCGACAGCTTAACTACACCCTATTTACGAGCAACTCGCAATTCATGGACCCACCCGTCCGAAGACTGTCAACGGGATTTCTGATGCCTATTCGCAACCCTTCCTCGACGACTTCGGCGCCGCCTCCGACGTGACGAACTTCACCTCGCCGGCGCTCGACGGCCTCGACTACGTCATCGTCGCCAACTCCATCTGCGCTTCGACCTGCTCCGTCTTCTCCTCCTATCTCTTCCAGAAGCACAACGTCCGCTCAGCTGTCTTCGGCGGCACGCCCTCCGCGACGACCTCTCAGTTTGACGGCGGCGTCAAGGGCTCGGAGGTGACGGACTTCAGCTCCGTCCTCGGCGAGCTGCAGCTTGCGGGCCTCAGCGACGCACTTGGCGCGCCGCAGCCGTTCCCCATCAACGCGGACCTGAGCATGAACTTCCGTAACGCGATCCCGTATATTCATCAGGAGGACGGAATTCTGGAGTACGTGTGGGAGCAGGGCACGAAGAAGTATCAGTTCACGAAGGAGCTGTTTAACAAGCCGCAAGAGGTGTGGGAGTTTGTTGCGGAAGAGTTTTTTGGTCAAAATTGAGTTTGCACCTCGCGGACTTCTATGGGCTCTTATCATTATAGGTGGCTCGACCGTGGTAGATTACTGTATTACTGAGACTTTGTATGTTAGATACCTTAATCGAGGCAAGGCTCTCAACCCCCCTCATTATCCGTCCTCGATGTCGTCCTGCCCATTTGAAGTTCTTGAAGTCCTTTACTGATAAATCTAGATATCTTTGATTTCACGCTTTTGGAACTAATAATGACGCACACAAACCTCACAATCCCGCGCAAAACATTGAAGCCAATAAATGATGCACGATGTAAAGGTACTATGCTATGCTTCCGTTATCTGGCCACTGCTTCTTCGGCGACTGCGACTCCGAATCGTCCCGCTCCATATCGTAATCACATTTTTCATCACCGTGACCACCAACTCCGGTCCCGCAGAGTTCGGTGCCCGGAAGCCGTTGGTACGATTGTGTTGCGGAGTACGTGATAATATCGACGAATTGTCGCCGGACACGCCGTCGCGGACGTGCTCTATAGACCAAATGGTTCAATATCTGGGTGGACGGAGGGAAGGGGGAATAAACAGACCAGAAAGGTTGAGGATGAAGCGCCCGCTGAATATCATTGTTGCGGCATATCCGAGGGTGGTTCTGTTAAATCCCATGTAAGTTCCCGCCTCGAGACGCAAATGAGCATGGCTCGCGCGGATGGTTGCAGAACAACGTCATTATTCTGGAAGAATATGATGTTCACAATGTTCATCGCTGAGCAAGTTAGTCGAGGCATGTCAGAATAGGGTGGACTCACTATCAGTGCGACAAGTACATCAGACCGCCATGCAACATCATCCTCGTAAGCTGGCTGAAACTATGGCATAGCTCAGTTGATGCGATGGAGCTTGACTTACGATGTACGACTCGAACTTGAGAACTTCCGGACATAGGACGCCGTAATAAACATCGTCACAACGTCGAAGACCCTACGGTCAGGGGGGTTAAGCAACCGCCGTAGCTGGAGAATGATAAACTCACAGGACACCGACATCAAAGAGCGATGCGACTTTAACACCGGGGAGATTGCCAGAGGTGCAGCTGGACTGACGGGATCAGATCGAGCCCGCAGATACAGCCAACTGTTCTTACTAGGCTAAATCCGGTTCATGAGCATGTGGTCTGCAAGTGCAAATGGAAGTACTCACGGACTCGTTTTCAAAACACCGACATCAATTCCGGCTGCGGGTCACACATAATGAGATAAATCGCTCGGAAGTGCGGCAGGCAGCCTCACCACCACGATCAGAACAGACAGCAGAATGAGGAGACAGAGGACCAGGGGTGATTTGCAGGACACGGCGTACGTCCTGGTTTGGGCGCAAGATTATCATACAAACCAGGATGGCAGGACGGATACCGAATCGCTAGGATCGCTTGGGAGATCGTATATAAAACCACTGTTCATCGTCGATGTGAGTGTTCGGCATCAGAGCGACACACGGGACGGGACGTACGCTTGAAAATTGGCGCCAGCCAGTAAAATCGGTGGCATTTTTCCGCGCTGAATCCATCGTAGAAAAACCTGTATTCCCGATGATGATTGTTATGATACCGATGTATCGGACCAGGATGAAGAGGATACAGGCTAAGCTGTCTGGCTGAGAATGCACTTAAAAGGATGGGCAAAGTGAACGCACGATAGCTGAAAGGGTCCCTTTTGTTTAGCATATAGGCAATACTCCGCAGGCAGCGTCTGCAAATAACTGGAAGACGCACATGTCAGACAATAGCTCTGCGATCGAAGATGACACCAGACTTACTCGAATAATGCGACAGCGTATGCAGCGACGCGGAGATATTCAGCGATTTTTTGGCTGCTGGTGGTAGTCATTGAAGTCCTGGATCGTCAATCCACCATCTGGTCCCTTTATAATATCGTCCTCTCATAAATGATGTGAGCTGCGGAGCTTCTCGGTCCTCCAGACAATTCTCCCAACTGCGCACCACGCCGAGATTTTTTTGTCATTGCGTCTTTGAAGAGGAGGCCCACGTAGCAAAATAAGAATCAACCTCAGCAACCCAGTTAAACCCAATAATGTGCTAGTGAACTGTGATGCACGCCAAGCCCACAAAGAAGTGCGCTGGATAAAACGCGTCGGATAAATATAAGATAGGTACAGGATCGTGCGGTATGCCGAGTATGCCGAGTATACGAGCCCGAAAAGTATTGGGACAAGAGTGATGAGCGGCGAAAGAATGTAGAACGAGGGGTGCGCAACGATTGGCATGAGACACCGTGACGGTGGTGGTTTGGTGGTGGTCATGTTGATTGTTGAGGCTGCAGCGGTGCAGAGCCTTCAACATGCGAGGTACGAGGATCATTCTGTTGAAGCGTCTGTCTACGAGAGACTATTATCTGAGCGCGCGCCGCTTAAAGCCTTTTCCTCCTCCGCTATCCACCACTAGTACTACCATCTATGAACAGTACACAGGCGAAGGTCAACTGAGGTTCAGCCTTTGGTCCCAAAATTTATCAGTCTGTCTACGGTTCTTGCACTAGGATTTGCCATCTTAATCATATATCTGGTTAGAGTCGAACTTCACCCGACGGTACCGCTCGTCGGCCTCAAGTACCCTCTTTATTCAAATCTAGACCCATGGAAGTCGAGCAAATGTCAAGCGCGATTTGTATAAAATGGACTCGGCTAAATCCAATACGGGACAAGCCGCACCATCTGAGTCCTCTTTCCGCCCAAAATGAATTTCGCCACTGCTTCCCTCGCACTTATCCCCCTCATCATCTCAACGACGCTGGTAATGCTGTTATTCATTGTGTCAGCACCCACGCATTGGCTTATCATGCTTTCTGCATGAAACAGGCCACACCTCACGCCCATCGCGCCCCGGGGGTGTATGTGCTCCGGAACCCATCCTACGCCTTGTACTCACGGCCGGTATCCCCCCAGATTCGCTTGTCTCGACACTAACTTTAGTGGAGCCTGCTCCATATTCAATCAATCACACCAGTGGCGAATGTGTCAACTTTGCACCTCCCTTCAACAACAGCGTTTCGAGCTTCAGTACCGATGATGGAGATTGCTCCGTTTACTTGCACATCCCATCCATCCTGAGGTCAGTATCTGATATTAACGATACTCATTCAGGGATGATGATTGCTGCGGTGAGAGTCTCGGGGTGACCGTGGCGGCTCCACGCGATAGCTTTCCTCCCAAGTTCGACAATGCAATCTCGTCGTTCAGGTGAATGATCTACAAAATGATGAAGAGTAGGAAATCTCACAGGCAAATTTTCTCTTATTCAGATGCTTCTACGATGCCGATTGAACGGAGTGTATGCTTTCCATGCGAGTGGGAATGGCGTCTGAAGGGATCGGTCTCGGAACACGAACCAGAAGGATTAATTGTAGGATCGATAGAGCAACCCGTCAAAATCATCCTTGCAAGGCAGCCACCGACTGTAGGGACTCGCCGATCTTGTCCCAATGTCCAGGTGTAAAGCCGCCCTACACACATGTTCTTATCAGCCACCGCGTGATCCTTGAGTCAAAGTAAATAAGCAACCCACAGTGCAACGCAGTCGGGCAGTTTGGGAAAAAATTACAATTGTGAGAAACGAGATGTTTGCGATATCCGGGATGCCTCCTCGTTGTGCTTTAGTAAGTACAGCGCCTCTTTCGTAGAAGCCTGGAAATAAGCGGAATGACAGTCGAAGTTCAACTCACGGAAAATTTCCGGGTTTAGCAGTATTTCCGGTCCATCTTTCATTGCGCGGCCGCTATATACTGCTCCAATTCACCCTGTTTAATTTTTGATTGCCAAATCAACCAAAATATCAACGATGACCTTAGGCGCCCAATCTTTAGCGCCCGTCATATCATATCAAGAACGTGACACCTGTGACACCTTTTTCTCCCTGCACAGGCTGCACTCATATACGCAAGTCGAGAGGGCGTCGTTGAAACGACGCCCAGACCTCGGCGATACGACCCATGCTTGAGGCCGTTCTTCGCCGACACTTTCACAGTTGTCCTCGCCATGCCGACTCGGCAGAGCATGCTTCAGACATTTGTGCTTTTCTTCAAGTGGCATCGCAATATACCCTTTGAAACTAACAAATTCAATCGTGTCCGATTCTGTGGCTTTGGCGAGACACCTGTTTCTCTGATATCTGTGTCTTGAATCTGTTGCACTCGGTTCGGGCTCGCGAACACACATTGTCAAGTTGGTATCGTCATCCGTTCAGGATTCGTGGGTGAAGTTCGAAGGGATAGAAATGATCCTTTGCGTGATCCTTGGAACCACCGACAGGGCATCAATTCAGTATAATTTGCCTCAAATAACTATCGGTCGTCGTCTGGGGTATTTCCTTAGGTATGGCTTTACGACAGGCTTGAATGATCCTCGAGACGATTGCTGATCCTACCACAGGGAAACCAGCGAACGCGAATGAATTACACAAGTGAAGGAGCCGCATGCCTATCCAGACAATGGAGCTTGACAGCGAAGTGTACACTGCTGTAGGCTGCTGTACGACGTCCATCTAAACAAATGTGTCTATTTACCGTTCGATGACAGGTTCAGATCGATTCCGTCTGATTCCGTCTGCCATAGAATGATGCTCTAATCTGTCGTCAATTTTGCCACATGTTGGTCGCGCGGATTGCGCCCTCTGGAAGTAAAGTCCCGCGGCGCTTATCTGGCAAGATATGTCACAAGCATGATGGACGGATCCGTACGCCAATACTGCTCCGGTTCCGTACATATTTGATTTTTATCACTCAACTACTGTTTCTGTTCTTGGCCGCTTGGACGAGGAGTCTGCGCCTGAATTCCTGCAACCGTGCAACCGCACCTCAGTCGGTGCGCAGTGGTCTATCATTACCTGCATGCCCACTTATGTGACTAATATTTCCTTCGCGGTGTGATTAATACGAAACGCGGGGTAGGCAACGCCTAGCTTCAGCTGCGCTGGACGCCCGGGCGCCCAGAAACCCTCGTCTACGAAAGCGCGTGCTGTCCGACCCGTCGTCTTTCACCAACGGATTTTGGCAGGCTACGCCAAACCCCTTTGGCGAATTTCCAAATTTTCGCTACATGTTCCCACAACCAAAAAACATCAATAGCTCTGTCAGTTTCGTAGTGCGAGTTTGTTCTCTATTGTTCCTGGACAGACCATCAATATGCCACTCGCATTGACCACTCCCAAGGGGCGACCCCTCTTGGGCAGAGTTTCGCGATGGGCTGCGGCTTCAAACAATGGACTCATACTTTGCCCGTCGCTTCGAGCAACGACAATTCTTGCGCATGATCATCGTCTCCTTTCGTGTCCAGCCTCTGGAAAGCCTATATCTACCAGCTCTCAGACCCATGCAGAGGCGGGGTTCATTTAACTTGCAGGTGTGTAGCGTTCCTAGTCTCTCGTTCGTCCAGCATTAGGCTGACCCAAACGCACGCACAATGGAGACGTTCAGCAGGGACGAGCCGACATTTACCAGGACGGTAGAGGCGGGCTTCGTGACCTGCGGCGATCAGATAACATCTGCTCAATAACATCTGCGCAATTGCGAGAAGGCCGCCATTGAGCGTGGATATTTCCTCATATCATATATCTTGCACTAGAAACCGTCGAAGAAGTACCCGAATTTCGGAAGGTATTTATTCAGACCATAGTTTGTTCCGCGTCTTAAAAAGTAGGCATCCTATAGTCCAGCATCTCGATCTGCTGATCGGTTGCCTGAGGCCCTCTTCTTTGGAGCTGTATAATGTGGGAGATTTGGGTCGCAGAGAAAAGAGGGCCAGCCGATCGCCAAGTTCCAGTCCAGGAAGTGAGCACCTTAATCGCAAAATTTTCTTGTTATTGGGCGTTGGCTGAAAGATTCAGCGGTATCAGGATACCATGCGCGAGGCGTTCCCGGGGTACTGGCACCTTGCTCAAGTAAACTGCGAACAGCGCGCACAATCCCAAGCACGAGTGCCGTCACTGGGACAGGGCCAACATTAAAAAGCCGCATCCCATCCGCGATCGTGCGAGTCGTAAACTCTCAGGGTACCCGAAATCAGGTAAGTTTTGTCCACAGTGATATATATCCCTCGCAAGTTCCGTGTTCCTCACCCAGTTAAAGATTCTGCGGTTGGCCGAGGTATTTGGAATGGACCTGTCGGTGTCAAGTAATTGTTCGACCCGGTACAGATCAGCGCTGGATGTGTTGGTGAATCGTCGTAGGTGGATTACACGGTTAAACAGCTGGAGCGGATTGTAATGATCTCCTTGGGCAGAAAACAATACTATGAAACTTCGGCAACTCTGATACATTCATACTGTTCTTTGGGGGTCGGGATATTCAGAATATATGGCCACGTTGGGACTTGGGAGGATCGAGTTGGAGGCTTCGTTCAGACGGGAAACCGTCGAGATTGTCACCCAATTGTACAGGATTACACGTCCCGGACAGGTGGCTTTGAAATTCAAATAAATGCTGACCACTTTTGGTCCTGTCGGCCAGTTAAAAACATCGATTCCATTTCACGCTGATGCGCGCATGGTGGACAAAATTCGAGCGATGAGCGCTGAATTTCGTCGGCGTGATAGCAATCACAGCGTGGTTTAAGCTGTGGGTGATCAGAACTGAGATATGCCTGCTGGATTAAATGTCATCATTAGCCAGCGCAGAAGTCAGATGGGTGAAGTGTTATTAATGACCTTACTAGTCAAGTCAGCCTCAACCGAGGCAGACATGAAACAATATGTCTGCCGAGCGGAACTGGATCTACATGAAGCTGGACATCTGATAGGTGGAAAGCGCTAGCTCCCTCTTTTCAATTTACTCGGCTGTACGCACTATATCAAGCGTCTATTTTGAACTCTTTGCGCGCCGAAATGACCGATAATATGGCTTTTGAATTGTTGCATGTTAACGAGCCCAGACACATCACAGACACATCGCATCACTGAACGTCCAAATGAATACAGTACGCCGTGCCAGCACCGAAAATGACCTGCCGGCAACACCCTGCTGGCAACACTAACGCACTGAGTACATCGGTGGGAGATCATCGACATGGTTTGCACACGCGCAAGTGCATGCATGAATGATTGACATACACAGACCTTCCGGATGCCCTCACCCCACGGAATTGGAACAAAGGAACAAAGGAACTCAGACGACCCATGATTGCATTTGTAACTAGGTAAGCAGAACTGTACCCACTTGGCACACGGAATATGCGACGCACCGTGCTCCTTCTCCCCTCCGACTTGGTGTCGGCTCATCGAGATATCCTGTCAGCCTATCGTGGTTACGGAGGGGCTCCGACCGTTCCTAGAACTTCGTCGCTGGGAGATGCCGCGGAATAGTGAGTCACGAATGGCTCGGCATCGGGAGGTATCATCCGCCCGGTCAAAAATTTCGTTAGATATTGTGGAATGTTTTTTTTTTTTGGGCGGATGGACGACATGGTTGATGGAAGCTGAGAGCGGCATGAAGGGGATTCATGCTGAGCGAATCACCAGTCGTGTCGCACGGCTCGCGGCGCTCGAACATACGTTTCTTACGCGGGGGACGCATTCTGCCGTGTCTCAGCCAACAGATATTCCCGAAAACGGCTAGGAGGAGGAGTGATAAAGATCAGAGGATGGGAAAGTGACGGATCTGGGGCTTTCTCCATGCGGACTATATCACGGATCCGGGACCGTGATCCTGGTCTGGATCAAAACCAAGTGAATGTCGAACCAAGAAACCGGAAGCAGGATAGGGCGACTGGCATTGACTGTTGGATGCAGGAACGATGGGAAAATCATAGTGTGAAGGCTGAGGGAATTTGGTATTCTAGCGAGTCGTGTGAGGGGCATAACGATTTTCTTCTTTTGTCCTTTTGTTTTGTGATTTTTTTTTTTTCGGCTCGGAAGCTGGGGCTCTAAAAGAGAACGAAGCACAAGGATGGAGCGACGATGCTGGTCTCGAAGGCCTGGTGCCTTGACGGAGCCCCGAGGCATATCGGTTAACAAGGCTGTTGAATCCGCAGAAGCGACGCCACGCAGCGGATCGCATCGCTTACGACAGAGCGGCGGTCCCTGCATCAAGCGCAAGGCAATCATGAATCGTTGGCGAAAATTCCAGGGTCCGAGGATGCAACGCGCAAAGCAAAAGCAAAATTGACACGCAACTGTTGAACCAGCCTGTTGTGTGTGCGAAATCGAAAGAATCCTCTGGTGTGACACGTAATTCGTGCGCGCGACGCCCAAGCAACAAGGGCCAACGTAGAAGTGAAGCAAAAATCATCAGATCGTGCTGCGTTTGGTTCCGCCCAGTTGACGTGGGATGCTTTTTTGAATGTCGGACACGTCGTCTAGCCGATCCCCCGCGATGATGAGTACATTAATTTTGGGCGACGAGAGCGGGGCGGGTGTTTGGGGGCAATAGAAAGGATTCCGAGGTAGATGATACTGCGTCGGTGGATCGGTGCTTTCGTTGTGCGAGGGAGTTTGCGGGCCAGGAGCTAGCCTTGCAAGGTCAAAGGCGTTGAGACAAGTTCCAAATCAATCCAGTTTAGGTAAACCTAGTGGAGAAAGGCATCACTAGAGAATCACTGTGAGAACCAAGACAGTACATAACCCAAGAAGCTTCCATTCTATTTGAATTTGGTGGACGGAAAGCAGTTCAGGTTGTTTGGCGCTGTTACATTTCCGCGGTTGATCCCATCACACTGCATGTCCTTCACACGCGTGGTGCTGTTGAATGTCCACTCAAAACCCTCTCTTGGATTTCCAAAAGCTCGAATAATTCATCATTTATGCCAGGCAGGGCGAGGCGCCGCGGCCAACATGCACTGGGTGCAGTCATTTGTATGGGAGTCGCCAGGAGACCATCGATGCGCCTATGTACGACGTCAAGCTCGCTTTTGACGATCATTCAACCTCCAACTGGTTTCCAAGCAGTGTGTTGGCGGTTCGAGGTTTAAGTGCTTTCTATTCCAGAGTGTCCAGCCATCGTTCGGCCACTCAGAACGGCTGCGCAAGCCGATGATGCGCCGTGTCGCGCCGTTCCCAAGGCAACCGGGTCCTCGGTTCGGGTTCAATACTGCTCCCCCCTGCTGAATCGAAATCGCCTCAAGAAATGTGAGTGAACGTTCACATGTTACAACGGAAGTCGTGTGTTATTTTGTTCTTGCTTATTTATTCCAAGGTACCTAAGTTGGGTTGAGCTACCCTCATTCACTGTGGAGTGGTCGTTTTCGGAGGATGCTGTATTAACGGCAGTGAGCCCAATTGTCCTGATGATGCTCTGAATTTTGATTTGATTTTCATGCCAAGAGAAATAACCGTACCTGACGGTATTATAGTCTCGTTCCTCGTCAGTGATTCCAACATACGCAGGATGTATTTAAGTAGCATATGTTCCTCCGCATACTTTCCGGGCGCTTGCCCAGTTAGATGCCCGTCCTCGATTACGTCCAAGCGAATGCTCCGTCCAGAGCGGGCTTGGCGTAAAAGGCATCCGGCGCTAATCTAGTAATCTCAGACTCCATTAAACCCCGTAATTTTCCATCACGTCGGACGACATGCTCAGACAGCTGTACGACCAAATGTGGTAAGCGATTTGCGGAGAGCATGGGACACAGCTCTGTCAAAGTATGCTTTTAGTAGCACAGGGCCACATGCCCTGCTCCGAACGAGTCAGCACTGCAACCGCAGATCCCATATATATATACCCCGAATTCGAAGGATCCCAGCATCACACTCATCCACCATGAATCAGCAGAGCCTCCTCTTCAGCTCTAACACGGATCTGCAGAGAATGCGAAATATGAGCTGCTCCAGCGCAGCGCTTGACCATCCTTATCACGCGACATCGTCACCCGACGATTGGTGGACCTGCGGTACGCTCATCGACAAACGTTGAAAATTCAACTAATTCCTATCAGGAACTTCTTCCTTTGTTCGATCGCAGCAGGATTCGACAAGCATCCTCTATAGGGATTCGTCCATTGACTCTCCATATACACAATCGCCTCAGATCGACGCGAATTTCGTGTCCTTGCCGTATTCTCCGTCTTCTCTCCACTGGAATCCCCGGCGCACTTGCAGCCTGAATATGGATTCCAACGCATGCCATGGCGCTTCCTTCGCACAACAAACACTGGGCTGGCCGCGTTGAGCCGCAAATATATGAAACACCATCCCAGCCGACGTCTCCCGGCTGGCCGCTCCTCTCCATCGAGCCCTTCGACTCTGATTCCTGGAACGAGATGATCCTGTCCGCGCTCGACACCGACGTAAAGCCGCCTCCTCTCCCCTCGCGTACCCCGTCCCTTCCCTGCATTCTCTCCGGACTCTGCTACCCTGTCCCTCGCCATCCCCTTCGAACTCCTCGTCTGGCAGCCAATCCTCGGCAACCACGCGGCGCGGCAGCGTCGACAGCACCCCGGGCGGGAAGACCTGCTCGCACTGCAACGCGACGTCCACGCCCTCTGGCGGCGCGACCCCGCGACGCACCGCCCGCTGTGCAACGCGTGCGGGCTCTACCTCCAGCAGCGCAACAAAATGCGACCCGCGGCGCTCATCGCAGCGGACCAGCACGACGAGACGACGCGGACCCCGATGCGGGCGTCGCGCCTGGCGCGCCGGAGTGCTCGCACTGTCACACGCACCGCACTAGCGTGTGGCGGCGCAGCAAGACCGGCGCGAAGCTCTGCAATGCGTGTGGGGTGTATGCTCGTCTGCGGGGGCGCGATCGGCCGTTGTCTTTGAGGAGGAATAAGATTCGCCCGCGGTGCAAACATCCGAAGTAGAGTGGTTGGTTGACTCGGCTTTGCTTGCGTTTTTCATATCCTTGTTGCCTCATTTTTTATTATTATATGTGTGCCCGCCGTTTTGTTGCGTCCCACCCCCTCTCTCGTGGATAGACTTTCCATATTTCGTTCTATAATTTGAAGACTTGCGTTCATCCATACGCCAGATATACCACTCCATGTAAATTCCTCAGGACGTAAAAACAAAATTGTATATTGCCTAGAGTCCAACTTCTTTGTGACAGAATGATTAGTGAGCTCGAAAAGCAGAATATCTTCAACAACCCGGCCCAAGGGTTGACACCATGTAGGAATAGCCATGCGCAAATGTCGAAGGTGCCTTGATCGCGGTTTCGCCAGACAGACTCCGTGCCACAACGGGGCTGCGGGAAAGACATCCGACATGTGATTACGCGGGAGGGGGAACTACGGCGCAGCAAGCACCAAGATGCGAATAGAGGATATAGGTATATTGCCAGTGGCGCGACCCGTACACAGCACCACGATTACACGACCTCCTTGAAATCGGACAATGGAGAGCGGACGTCGAGACCGACCTCGGAGTTACTGATTCGCGCCAACGAAAATTTCCCAGCAATATTGACGCGCGATAGGTACGAACAGATTTTGGCCGAGTCAGGTCCGAGAATATAGCGGCTTTCTCAGCGTAATGAATTAATGATGCAGGAAGCTTTGGTTGCGGCGATTGCGTGGATAGAGGTTCCGTTGGTGCGGACGCGAGGGAAGGCGGAGGGTTCGAATGACTCAACTTGTACTGAGTGTCGGCAGTGAAATGTTGCCGATCGGAATTCGGCTAAGCAGGGAAAATAGAGATATGCTCGGAGAGTGAGGAGAGGAGCAATGAACGTTGCCCCCTTGACCACGAGACATCGCTTGAATTGGTTAATATTCCGCACCGCCTCGAAATCGTGATTTTGAAGTGGAGAGAATGGTGATTAATTACAGTAGTGACGCACAACGGGGAGAAGGAGCCGCTGTGTGGAGCCTGACATTTGTCTGAGTCAAAAGTATTGATTATTTCGTGGTCCAGCCTAGCATCGAGGCGCAAACACTGCCTCTAGTACGTCGAGGTTCGGGCTAGCGTGGCCAAAGTGGGCCAGACTCGACGGGGCTCACCACGGACATTCCGCGGACATAGACGGGTGTTTGGGGTAGCCAGAGCGGAGGGAATTGTTAATACGGGCAATGGCTGACGGTGGTCTGAATTGACCGTCCTTGAAATGATGGAAGCAGAGGGAGAGATGTGGTTCTGTTTGGCTGTATCTTTAGCAATCAATACGACCACCACGTATCTCATGTCCTCCGTCGTCCAAAGTGCTGTCTCGCCCACAGACTCCGCTGCCTTTGCTCGGGCTTTTCCATATGCAAAGTCCGCTGCTTCGCTCGTTCTCTCCTCCAGCATCGCCCTCTCCCGCGCCATTTTCGCGGCTCTAGCTTTCACCGCCAAAATCATCGCGCACCCCATCGTATTTCTGTCCCCATTCCCGGTCCTGCTCTACATTCTTGCGCCGGCCATCGTATTGGTCCAGATAATCCTTGAGGTTATTGTATACTCGCCATACCGCGCTATTCTGTATCTCTCGGACGCGTTTTATCCGGCGTACGTGTTTCTGGGCGTGGCGTGCATTACTGGGGCACTGCTGGGCTTCGGTGGCCGTCTTGCGGTCCTGAGCGCCATCTATCTATTTTCACCGCCGCCGCCGCCGCCACCGCCCGTGACCCTGATCTCTGCTGAAGAAGAAAAGCGGCGCATTCTGTGACACGTTGGTGCAGGTCTGCAGTCCCATTTGTCCTCGCAGACGTACTCACTCATTCTCATTCTCATTTTTCTTTTGCTTTTAGAACGAATTTGATGTTGGAACCGCCAGAATTGCATCCTCCAGTTCGCATTGTTGTAATGTATGTCTTACTCTCTGTTTCTGTGTTCGACGGCGACTTGACCTTCATTATGGATATAGTTTGTTTGTTGGCCGACGATAAAGATGTCTTTGATATGACCCCAGTGGCGTGAGGCCAGATCTGAATTCAGTGATGCTCAGATGCTGTAATTTGCCGTATGTTCATCCGTCTCATTCGTGATCGTATTACGGCGCCTCATGCGACCCTGGCGCGGTATCCGTGCCCAAATACAACGGCGATCTATAAACAAAACCTGGCTAGAGCCCATGCCAACGTGCCATGGTTTATAACAACGTCGTATAGAGAATACATGTCGATGTCGGTGAGGGAATAAAAGGACATGAGCCGCTTCCACAGTCTTTACGACATTTGTGACAAGCTCCGGGGGAATTTCTGTCCGTCTTCTGTGGATTTCTGGACGCTTCGGTGCTCGGGAATGACCCGGACTCTCACAACTCTTCCGCCTTGGCTTCCAAGGCTATCCTATCCTCAAATCGATGGCCTGCTGCCAGATTCGGCAATGCTATAATTGGAACGGTATATCGTCCAAACAATGTCACGGACGACTTTCAGGAGAATAGTGTGAAGTCGGCGCGCCGCACCTGGTTTTGTTCATGGCTCTTGGACTGGGCGACATTATCTTCGTATGCGCGATGTCATGAAGGTTCGAGCCGTTTAGTTTGTGCGTATTCACCCTTCCTAGCTCGTAGTTCAATGTGGCGAAAAGCCAAGACCATCCCTCCGCACCTCGTCAAGGAACTAACGAAGCAAGAAATCGGATGCGATGTGCGGTACACAGCCAGTCCGCGTCCGAATAAGTAGCAGGTATCACAGACACTTTTTGGTTTGTATACATCCAACAACCGCTGTGCCGGGTTCAATTCAGGTATGATCTATGGTGCGTGTCTCTTCGCTTTTCGCGGCAGACCAGCATGGGTCCGTGTAAAGTCGTGCATGGGCATGCGTGCAGGATTGACACTTCTGAATACACGCGACTCTCGTTCCGCTCCGGCTCTGAATACATATATACCTTTGCTATAGTATTTCGACCAAATGTCACTGGTGACAGAGGTCATGAACTGAACAATTTTGCCCAGCCCAGCCCAGGTAAGGCTCCAACCATCTCTGTTTACTCGCTATCACAAAAAGTAACCGGAAATGCATTTATTGTGATAGATTACGTGCACTGGGCTGGACCACCTACCATTCACAGATACCTTAGGATCCTACCAGGAGATATGCCAACTTGCTTTGGAAATCTGAGCTCACTGGCACCGGCTAGAGCCACCGAGAGATCAATAATGCTGATGGCAATTATGTCATTTGTGGGTCACAAGAAAGATTGACCTCGAATGGACCCAATTAACAATGGGCCAACTATGTAATGAGTTCTGAAGCATATTTACAGAGTTCTTGACAGCTAAAAATTTTGAATATCTTGAAGGAACAAGTCAGCAAACCGTTCTGCAACAGCAACACAAAATCTCAACATGCACCAGGTAAACCCCTATTATAAACTTGATCCCTCCAAAGCGGTATCCTAGATGAGTGGTATAGACCGTCACAAGTATCCTCATCGTTTTTAATTCAATAATAAAGCACTCAGGCACAAATTCTGGTGCTAAATAGGATGATGCTTCATGTGAAGACTTTGCCGAATTGCATTGCTGAATGTTTCACCTATTTTCACTTATCTATCAGCTTCCCAGCCTCATATTTAAGTTTCAGAAGGTGGAGGGCATCCCCAAGATTTGTCCTCGAGACTCTCCACAAAGTTTATACTTGGAAATGACTGTAGGTTGGAACGTTTTTGGCCATCTGACGCAAAATCAGGTGTAATAAATATAACCCATTTGCCGAGCACATACCCACCGATTTCGAAGGCGACTTTCGGGTTAAGGGTGGCCATATAACCCCAAAAACATACTGATCAAGTTGGACCAAAAGTATTCCACAAATTGATGCCGTAAAACTCCAATTTCCGGTTACTTTTTGTGATAGCGAGTATAAACGTTTTCGAACGGTTTT
The DNA here is from genome assembly GCA_029378395.1 of Mycena leptocephala. Taxonomy (NCBI): domain Eukaryota; kingdom Fungi; phylum Basidiomycota; class Agaricomycetes; order Agaricales; family Mycenaceae; genus Mycena; species Mycena leptocephala. The sequence continues at coordinate 64,553 of JARJLF010000302.1, read as the reverse complement.
AACCGTTTTTGTTTCCGTTTAGTTTGCCCGGGGTAGCAAACAGTTTGCAAACAGTTTGTAAACGGTTTAAACAGTTGTCGAGAATCAATCACTTACCACGTCTTGGAGGTTGTATTCTGATGCACAAATCTGTGCCAGCCCGGTCGATACATGTGTTCGAAATCTACGCATAGTCTCGGAGGACAAAACCGCCCACCGGCATACAGGACCTTCTAAATTAGTACACATTTTGATAGTGCTCGGCCTTCTCGGCCAACGACGCACTTGCATTCCACCTTAACCCGCCTTCACAAACATCTTGGTACAATTCGGGGTCAAGATATAACAATTAATTTGTTGTGTGCATGTGCAGAATGGTCAAATTACTTGATTTGACCCCTCCACACAGGTGCGAGTAAACTGCCCTGAAAAATACTATTTATAAACTGTTTTAAACCCGTTTCCGTTTGTTTTGCCCGGGTCCACAAACGAAAACTAAATGGTTGGAGCCTTATTACAGTACTGGCAGCCCAGGTGACGGTGACTTTTCAATTTTGTGGAAACTGTCTTGTATGGTAATTTCTCCGTGATTGCCAAGAAATGAAAACAACTTACGTGACAGGTGACACCGAATGAGACGGTAACCAGGCTGTGCAGGCCTCAATAGACGATCTTCTTCGCCCTTATACTGTACTATTTCGACCAAATGTTCCGGTGACGGGTGACGGAGAGTCGTGAACTGAACATTTTTGGCCTAGGTGACGGTGACATTCGAATTTTGAGGCCCAAATAGGCCGAAAAACGTCAAAATTTCCGGTCCGGCATTCGCCGGACCACCAGATATGGCAAGTTTCCCATGATTGCCGAGGAATGACCACCCAAGAAAATGAACACCTTAGGTGACAGGTGACACCCCGTGAACATTTGGTCGAAATAGTACAGTAACCATTCATTCGAGCCTTCAGAGTCCTGTCCACCCTGGAAACCCACCCAACCGCGGCTTCTGTCAATATTCTCTGTCTTCCTCGATCAAGCCAGCCGGCTGTGCACACCTCAACAGACGGTCATCTTCGCCCTTGCCACTTACGTTCACCATTCATTCGAACCTTCCAGGGTCCTGTCCACCCTGGAAACCTACCCAACCGCGACTTCTGTCAATATTCTCTGTCTTCCTCGATCAAGGTCTTGAGGCCCAACCGCGACTTCTTCAATATTCTCTTCGTTCCTCAATCAATTTCTTGAGCCATTTGGTATCCTCCTCGAGGTACAAAAGGCCATGCAAGACGCCTATTTTTCTCCAACCACCTCTCTTCACTTCGCACACCGGGCACAGACCCCTTTCTACTTTTCTTCTCGAGTACGTTCTCGTCTCTGACCTCTATTCCATCATCCTGTCCTGATTCTTTTCCTCTTAGGCAGGACCCTCTTCCCCGCATTTGTGCTAGTCACTCCCATTCAGAAAGCCACTCCTCTTCGCTCCCTCACCCTTCTCGTGCGAGTCGGCATGTTCTTCAACACTTTTATCGTTTTCGCTGCCGTCTCCTCATCCGCCCTCCTCAATGTACAAGCACACGGTACATTTTTTTCCTTTCGCTGCCGTCTCCCGGTCGCTTAACTCTATGTGCAGGGACAATCACCGGAGTGACTGGTGCCAATGGTGTACAGGCTGCTGGCTTCGGTATGATCGTTTCCACCGCTTCATACTCGCCTTCTGACGAGTTTTTCAGGCATTATTGCCTCAACTCCCCGAGATGGAAGTACCCGCAAACCGTTCGAGCAGGACACAAGTATCATCCGCGACAAGGAAATCGCTTCAGGAAAGACCGGCGTCTGCGGACGCACTATTGCTGGCGGAAACAACGACGTTGCCGCACAACTTGCAGGTTTGTTTCACTTCTCGTTTCCTCTTTAATCCACTCTTAACGATTTTCGCAGCGGCATCCCAAGCCGGCCTTCCTACAGTAGCTGCCGATGGTTCGATCACCATGACCCTCCACCAGGTAAACGGGGACGGCGCAGGGTTCGTGTCTCACTCCTTCAGCCGTCTCTTTTCTTTTTCTCATCTTTCATTCAGACCTTACACCTGCGACGTTTCCGCCGATGGAGGCAACACATTCCAGGCGGCTACCGTCACCCAACAAGTTCCCGGGAAGAATGGGCGGTCCAAAGCGAAAGCCACGGACTTTGCTCTTACCGCCCAGATCCCTGCGTACGCCTTTTCTTGTCGACAGGATGGGTAAACGGGGACGGCGCAGGGTTCGTGTCTCACTCCTTTAGCCGTCTTCTTTTCCTCATCTTTCATTCAGTGGCTTGGTCGCCGAAACATTTCTGCGATAAAAACAGATAAGCATCCTGCAGAAAAGACATCGCCCGGCCTAAAGGACGTACGGCAAAGATCTTGAAGTTCTGGTTGAACAGCTGCGCGTTTGCGGACTTGTCGAACAGACCTGGAAGAGAAGGGGTGTTAGAATGTACGCGGGTGGGAGGCAGAGAAGCGAAGAGGCTCACCAAAGAAGCTGCCCTCAGCACGGCGTTCACGCTGATCGCACCATTGACGTTGATGCAGCCGCCGAGCGACTTGGTGGTGTCGATTCCATCGTGGGTAGTCTTAGTTCCATCGTCCGTCGGCACAATCAAAAATAAAAATAGGTGAGGACTTGTTAAGGAGCGCAATAGAATGCTATACGTGACTTTCGATGGACTCCGCAGATTTTAATTGCATCAAATACGCGTGGTTCTCAAGAAATTACAAGATAGCTACATAGAGTCGACAACATACTACGGTGCTACAAGACATATTAAGTGGTCCAAATCGATTTTTTAAAATATATGTTCGCGACCACAGATTATATAATACCTGAAACATTTAAAGCTTTTGACTGGGATGGCGCCTACTGACGCAACCGGCCTGTCGCACGTCTGTTGCGGCGCTCGTTAAACCTGTAAAATTATTAAATCAGATACTGCAGTGAACAACAGTCATCGTTCGTTCAACATACCACATCCTCACTTGCTTCACGCCAAGCCCGACTTCATCTCCGATCGCCTGCAGCTCCTCGGCCGTCCGGTCATCGTTTTCATCGAATTTGGCCACTAGTTTCCGAAGTGTGGTGAGCGGGTAGCGTGTGGAGGTTTTGGGGACCAATCGTCTCGCGTCTCTGAGGTTCGAAGCGCGGCGGTTTCTGAACCTGACGCTCCAGCTTGAGCCTCAGCGGAGTGACGGCCAACGGGACCTACCACCCAGCCACTCGAAACTCTGCGACCCCCGCCTTTCGAGCGGTTTCCGATACCAAAGCGGCTCCGATGTCGTCCAGCTCCCAGTCCCGCGCAGGGAGGATTGACGCAGAAGGTATACTTCCGCGGGAGGTGCCGCACGCCGGCTGGAAGGCCAGAATTTCCTCCACACGATCCAGCGGCGAAGGCGGGTGGGAGCGCGCCACGAGCCCACGGGGGCAAGGTAGTCGAGAGTTCTCACCGAAATGTCCAGCGCGCGGAGGTGCGGGGGACAGATGGAACGACCGCGAGCGACATAGTAGAGGGTGCGACTGTCCTGCATACAAACCGCCATGCTCCGCGCAGAACCCACTCTGCGCACGAGTCCGAATGGGTCTAAAATCGATCTTCAGGAACCACGCCTGTCTACAGTGGTCGCGCTTTCGCGAGGCCCAGCTGTGCCCCAGTAACCACGGCCGCAAGCTATCTATCCCTCGACAACGCGACGCTGGAGCGACGCCCGCATGTGAGGATGAGGGGAGTCGGGGATGCTGGAAAGAATATTGCACGGGCGGTCGGAGTCCCGGAGGACAGGAACTTTGGTGTGATGGTGAAAGATTGAGAGGCCTGCAAGGCAGGGAGAGGCCAAGCGGGGAGTGGGAAAGGGGACGTAGAGCTGGACTGTAACATTGAACGACGCGTGTGTAAGATATTGTGGTACCGAAAAGACGAGAAGCGGCGGGCATGAGAAGCAACGGGTACGCCAGAATATCTGAGAGTGAGCTTGCGCGAAGACGGTGGATTTTGCGCCAACTAAGCTCAGGCTAGGTTATTATCAAAAGGAAGGTACATACCCGGCCGACATGGACAACGATGTGACGTTCACGATCGCCCTCTTCCGGCAGATGACTCATCCCAGCCATCGCGCCCTCCCCATGCGAGCCCGCGTCTTGCCCACGAATGCGATTGCAATCCCGTTTCCCGACGCGACTTCGGCGCGGACCCCAGCCTTATCTGCCTGCCCTCAACTCAGCGTCGGAGTTAGTCTCTTATAAACAGACGATACAACAAAAATTGAGCTCATACTTCGCTTTGTTGTACGTCGGAGTTAGAGCTGGGGTTCGGGGATAGGTCACCGCGGCAGCGACAATGTCGCTGCCGCGCCCACAGAACCAGAATCCAAGTCGTGCAGAACCCCGTGCACCCGGGCACCCATCCTAATCCAGACTCGTAAGGATTCGGGAAGAGTCGCCGAGTCGCGCCCTTTTGGCGGATCAATCGATCACAAGATGTTCAAAAGAAGAAGTTTGATGGTGGCAGTGCTGACGTCAACATGGACAAGCAAACGCGTCTCTTCTCCTCTTCCTCGATCTCTGTGCTGCTCGCTTTGCCTTGGTCGAAACTAATTCTCGAAATTAAGCCATAATATCTTCCTTGATATTGCGCTTGATGCTAATCCTGGGTGGCTGGGCTGCCTGATGTCAACGAGCAGAACGACTCTAGTCTCTTTCACTGACTTCCACTCGTACACGACTCTGCTAGCTTGCTACTGGATACGTCGATCTGGCTTTCTATCGGACTTTATTGATACCCTCATTCCCTACTGAGCTCAGATATAGTGAAGAAATCGGGCAAGGTACAATGACCACAGCCAGCCTTCATCCTACGTTCAACATTGGATTTCTGGCGATGCGGGGTTTGTTGGAATAAAGGTAGCCACGGCATTTACTCGGGAATAGCAGAAGACCCTCGCAAACGCGCAGGGGGTTCATTCGCAAACTACACGGTAGTTATACTACACTCTGCCAGGAACTCCTTAAACTAAAGGTAAGCGAATTAAACCAACTGGGGAATATTATACCAAAGGGAGAGAGAACGACACAGAATAAGGTAAATGAAGAGGAGAGGACAAGGCACAGCCTCAATGCACCGGTCGACAGCGCAACAACGGCATCGGAGATAGCGTGCGATGGACTCGAAATTCCAACAAGGTTCGACTCCCCGTGTCCGAATGAGTGTGTTTGCTTCCGTTCTCTTCTTTCCTCCAGTGCATTTATTCATTTGTTCTCATACTTCTCGACCCTTAGCCGACGAAATACAGAATCTAGGGTTGGAGGCATATCAGGTCGTATCAGGTTCGGGCTAGGTTCTGTCAGGTTCCTCCATCACAGAAGATGAAAAGATTATTGTAAAGTACACATAGAATGTCCCACAGCGCACAGATACATCGAGATAATTGAACAAAGGCTGTTGAATGAGCCAAAATGATGAAATTTCTAGAACCAGCCGGTACGGTACATAACTCAAGTGATGTCCCTCCGTGGTGCATCGACTATTTTAATGTGTGTTTCCAATAAGTTAGTAAGATAGTCGACTTAGAAATTTAATGAGATGATGTACCACCTGAAATAGGTTGAGAAGTTGAAAGAACTCTCCGCAAGGAGGGCGGTAGTTTTGGTATTTGTTCTGATGTTGTCTGGTCAGCCATTATCGGACGGTCAGGTCTGGTATAATATTAATCAGTCTGCCCAGGACCTGATGGCCTGACTCAGCATGGTATGCTCAAATCAGTCCTGATTATGCAACTTCGATTTTTCCAACAAATTGTCTGTTTCGTGTTCCAGCAGAAATACCGAGACCAAACTTTATAACAAAGGGTCGGTCTGCAGAAGGATAACGTCGTTTCCGCAAGAGTGAGGTCTGCAGAATACAAATAAGAGGAGAGAACATCCGTGCAGCATAACTCACTGGTGGGAGATTCCCCGGACAGAATGTCCCGACGGTCTTATGCTGCCGTTTAAAACTGTATGCCGGCTGTTGCTGATACGTTATCGACTTGCCGGTTTAAACACACCGTCGATCAACTGCGGTTAGCGGTACAGCCAAGGATCTCATCAGATTTACACTCTCCAATTATAGCATCGAGATGCAAGCCGGCGACTTGCAGCTATTCCGGCGGAAGTAGGATCACGATGTCGAGAAGTTTGAATTGCTTTCGTATTTTTCAGTGAATATGGATGGGGCACCGCATAGTGGGTTCGTTGTCTCGCCCGAGTGGAAGCTGATCCCCGGAGGAGAGATGGAGATTCACTCCCGTTGGGATGCGAGTAGTGCGACGTCAATTCGTAAATTTAGGTCTACGGGCTTCCGTGCGCTCCGAGCAGATTTGAATGGTCGGCCAATTACGGATCCAGACAGAACGATGATTTTTTGCCGAACAATCGCACAGGCGTCGGATCTTCATGGTCGGCGTGTGTTATAAATGAGCCCACCGCTCCTTCTCCAGAAGCAATCTCTCCCTGTTCTGCCCGTCGTGTCGCTGTGACTGAAGACTAAAATCGACAGTGGGAAATACTTTCCGGTTCCACTTTGGCTTCTCTGATATTCTCCCGCTCCGAGTTGTACTGGGGCACAGCGTTGAATTTAATTCCATACAACTTGGATGTATCATGTACGTACCATCGATCAACCTCGGCACCTCCAAGTATGGTTACATCCATCAGATTTAAAGTTTGCCCGTCGTAGTATGACAATTACGACGGACCAGATCAAGTACACCGGCCATGCATGGGCAATTCGTGTGTCAGCTAATTCTGAGCGGGAAGTAGTAGGATCGCATACGCAGCTTGAGGCTGTTGGCCAACTGAGATTGATCGTCGGCTTGAAATCCCAAGGGCGAGTTCCTCGGATGCATCGATCTTGCCCATAGTATGCTGCGATGAGGGATTGCTGCAGTGACGAATTTACACCGAGAAGGAGAATTTAGACTTGAAAGGAGGTAACAGAGAAGACTGCATTTGGTTGCCTAGGATTTGTGTTAACGACGGACTGTGATAAAACCTCGGTAGGCATTTATCCCGAGTGTAAATTTGGGGCTCCCGCCCCTGAGAAAGAAAGAAGTCACCCCGTAATTTAGCGCCGCATGATGAGGTATGAACCCCTTGATAAGAAACGAGAGTCCGGCGTGCCCGCAAAAATCACGAGGAGAAATTCGGTTAGGGAGGTTAGAGGAAAAAGAAAAGTAAGGAACAATAAAAGGATACATGCCGGGGACCTCTGAGGGGAGAGAAAGCTGAGACAATGGTACATCACAAAGGAATCACGATCACCATCGATCAATCTGAGTCTGAAATGGAGACAAGGCGATTTTTGCCTAGCGATCCAATCACGTGCTCGCCTTCAGTAATACTCCTCTCTTCCTCGGTCGATACTTCGAGTCCTGTCGGAAAATAAACCGAGCGTCGCGGCTAGTACTACCCATGGTCAACATGTATGGGGCACCCAGCGCAGGAAATACGCAGAAGAACGGGATACCAGCTTTAGCTTTTAGGAATCAGTGCGGACGGAGGGGATGTGGCCATATCTTCGAATACGAGGGACCGAATCCGCTGGGGAACATTCAACGACTGGTGCGCGAACATTCCCCGTTCTGTCGTGGCCAACGTCCAGAGTACGCCACACACTGGATTACAGGGATTTTTAGGAGGAGCTGACAGTACACACAGAGCCGCACAGATCCTTTGGGGGCGTTCGCAGAATGAGCGAGAGAGCGGTCAAGGGGAGCAAGAAGGAGACGGATGGGGCCAGTATGACTCCACAACCGCGCACCGTGGAGGCTCGAGCTCGCCGTCATCCGCTGGGAGCACCGTCGATGATAGCTACATTGGCCTAGGCGAGGGTGGCACCTGGAACACGCCATCCAACTCGGCTTCCTCCTCATCCATCGGCAAGAAGAGCTCCCGCTCAGAGGCAGAGCGACGGTACGCATTGGAGACGGATCCATGGACGACTAGTGTCACACCGCACGAGGTCGTCTGCCGAGGCTGCCGTCGTCCAATTAAGCTCGACCGCCGCTCCAGATATTATCCTGGGCTTTGGGAGAAACACCGCGACCGCTGTGAGGGTGTGAGCAGGATGCGGGAGGCGATGGAACCTGAGGTGCGTCGTTCACTTACGGAGCGTATCTAGAACAGCGTTGACCGTGCTGTGCAGCAGCAGAAAGAGATTGAGCGTATGCAGACACCACCGGAGGTGAGGCCATTTGCCGAAATCGCTTCCTCAAGTTCTCCATTCGGGAGTTCCGATCCCACCGTACTTGCGCCGCGGAAGTCTTGTGAGTCATTCTCTGTTTCTATCATCCGGCGCCAAATGGCTGACCTACCTTGAGATTATAGGAATTTGTAGCATGCCCCTCGAGATATGATGCTGTAGCACCACCGACGCTGTATTCTAGCTGAACGCAATCAAAAATCTCACAATTGTGAGTTGTATACCCAGCTGTGCCGTTTGACGTAAGTCGTCCCAGATACGAGGCGGTGTTCTCCAGTAAAATCTATCGCATGTCCTGGGGTATGTCTTCCTTGATGCCAAAGATATGATTGGGTCGCGTAGCGGAAAACGGCCCTTGGAGATGTCGTCCAAGAGAGTGCAATGCCGGCGATAAATTGCAATTCCGCCGGGCGTCGAGATACGTCAGTTCTCAAGAAATCAAGATATCAGATGTCGTTATTCGGTGCGTGCCATGATCATACCGTTCTACTACGATTGAAGAAACCCCAGCCGAGGCCGACGACGCAAGTTTAGAACGTTTAGAACGACCTATCAAAAGATCTTTTGTGAATACTCACACATGCATATCCAATCCTCGCGTGCGATATCCGATGGGCATAGGCCGAAGTATATGTGCTCCCTCACCAGGCTTGCTTGGCCGATTCTCTTCCGATGACCTAGGATAGCTTTCACTACAGGCAGATCTCTTTTCACGAGGACACCACCGATCTTCTACCCTGAATGCTAAACGGTGAGACGCGAGGATTCACCAAGGCGCAATATCTGGCGGAGACGGCGCGTCGCATGGCTCATGGCCCGACACACTTATGCGAAGCTCCTGCTGGTTGCTGGTTAAAGAGGCGATGACCGCACGCATGCTACTGTCTGGGAGCGCGACTCGCTCGCTCATATTCGAACCTGACCGACAGGGAATATCAGAAGAGACGTCAAGCGGAGTCATGTACGAGACGCACCGCCCATCGTTGACTCTTCGTCTTCGTGCTGCGTGCACGCTCAGAGTACTGGCAGCGCAAATGGGATCGTACGTGATACGCCGCCCAGTATGCAGCGGTACCATGTGCTATCCCCTGCCGGCACCACTATGTCCAAAACCGTCAAAGACCTGACAGGGGATTGTCGATAAGGTCGACTCCGAAATTCGAGGTAGAGCTGGACGGGATTGCGTTCGCCACGCACAGAAATTCCTACTCCTATTCCACTCCTCCTGTGCGTTGCGTATCTTCAGACCCAGCTATTGGATGAACGGCGATGGAGGGGGATTCCAAGTTTATATACCGTTCGCCGGTCTCTCCTTCGTCATGGTGGATGCCTCGTGCCGGTCATCCTGGTCGCGGCTTTCAGGACGAGGTACGTGCAATTCTCTGGGGAGTTGCACCGCATTCTCTCTACATTTATGAGGACCCTGATTAGTTTGTGGGATGTGCTTACCATGGATATAGACAGATATTCCCTCATTAGAGCTCACTCGCAGAGCGTCGTACCGCCAGCCGCTATCCCAATGAGCGGCAGATTTGTGGACGAATTTGTATCGTTCAAGGCGCATTTCGGGCTGCGGTAATGTCTCTTGGTGCGTGCTGGTCTTCTTTGGATGCTGAAGCTTTACTGGAGTGGAAAGCTGGGTGAGAGGACGGCTGGCCGTTTGGCCTGTATATCGAACCCGCGGCCAGGTCCCTTCTTCGCCCCAGTAATTCCTGTCGCAGGAGCCTTATACGGTCCCAGAGTCATTTTCCAGGTGCTATAGACGAGCGCGGGCAGGGGAACGGAGAGCGCAAAAGCAGGTCCCTGTGGGCGACGTCACGTGTCTTTTCCGGTTTTTCTCGACATAATATTGACTATTCACGGCCCCAGGATCACGGCTGCGCCGGGGGATACGTGGGCTTTGATGTCGTTGTTCGCTCTGTCGATCGCGACTGACTCGGCGCCTGCTGGTCAATATTTAGACCGGCCACTCGGTGAGGCTCCATGCGATTAATTACCTCCTGCTCATCGATTTATGAAGACCTCTGGGCTTTGGGGTTCCACAAACGGTGGGGAAACAGGGCGCGACAATCCCTTCCGGCGTCGTTAGCGGCTCCTGTGGGTCCACTTGACTGGATCGACGACCTGGAAGTACGTAACGTGCGGGGCGCTATCTGACCAATCCCAAGCGCTATGTAGAAGATATTCTGCGGTGATAACGGTCCAAAAGACAATGTTACGTTCGTCCCCATCTACCTTTTTTTGGGCAGTCGAGTCTTGCTCATCGAAGGGAATTTAAAATGTAATGCGAGTTTGTCGGAGTTACCTATACTATCATGAGGATTCCTTGAACGGCTTGGTAAATGTCAGCTCTCGTTCGCGCACCGGCACCCGAGATGAATGCGCCTGACCTCTCACGTCCCAGCTTCTCGGGGAATCAGCGTCCGGTGTTTGCAGTTACTTTCCAGCAGAATGGCAAATAGCGACCTATCGGTCCACTGTAAGTATTGTCCCTCACTCCTCGTCCCTTCCGACTACATCTCTTTCCATCTATTACGGAGGCATGGCATCCTCCGTGCGATGCGATCCCGCTGTCGGAGTGTGAACTGGCCACATTGCCCGTTCTGAATGCGGAAAAAGCGATACCACGATGATGACCATTTCGGCAGGTAGACATACGCACCGAGGTTCTTTCTGCTCTCGTGGTCCTCGCCGCCGCCACCCTGGAATTCGCATAGGCGGTATATCGGCCAACTTCCGCCGGCGGTCTCTAAATCGGACTTCCTCGGCACGTCGGCAAGGCTGCGTGGAAATCTTACGAAATTGCGAGACCCACGTTGTTTCCGGGACAGCGAAACCTATGACTAGGGCGTCTATCAGACATCTCCTTTGAACTGCCCAAAGAAGAACCCGTACAAAAAAATTCCTGGCTGAAGGGTTTTGTTTGGAGCCCTGTCGTTGCCCATTTTGATCGTCAACAAACGTCATATTCAAGTGTGAATCGCGCGAGTCAAAGAAAATTAAACCATCGCAAATCGACTCGCCGGTCCGAACAACCGAAGAACACACAGCCACGGTTGTCGGAATTTATCTTGTTTTGCATCCTGTAATTAGTAATCGCTCCGAGTTGCGTCAACTGGAGAACGCGAATAATTAGCTCTTAATTTTCTCGATATTTCACTGTAAACTTGTGCTCTGAAGACTTAAGTGTCGGTTTCCTCGTCGGCTGAAGAATCCGATCAATTGACTTCCAGGTGTTGAAAAACCGAAGATGGAACTCCAATACACGCTAGTAAGTGCATACTTACCTGATGTACCTAAGTAATTTCGACGTTTTAATAAATAGGCCGTTCTGACCGCGACGACATCGATTATCTGCGTTCTTCCCTAAAGCTTCTTCCGAATTCCTTTTTTTGGATTGCCCTTGTTCCCAAATTGTTCCGTGTCTGACATTCTCCCGCAGCCTAGGGCGGTGCGTGACAATGTTCCGCCGTTTCTATATCATCTCTGGTGTGTGATCTTCATTTGCTTGGTTACTAACGCCAGATCAACCCGGGTAACTGATCGGTAGCAGCTTTGAATGTTACTATCAGCGATCGTTGATACTTTTTGAATACTTGAGGCGGGCGTCCTTCGAGCGCACCTAACCCGTCCGTCCTCCCTCCGCCCAGTAGTCCGGTTCAAATGTATTTTCTTCGGTGCGTTTTCCTTGTTGTAAACGGTGTCGTTCAATGCTCATCAGACCATCATAGAGCGGCTGGAGTTGCTATTCTTTTTCTTCAAAATGTTTTCGCACTGGAATTTGGGAGCCTCGATCGCAGTATATCGGTGGGCCAAACCACAGAGATCACCTGGGCCAGCGATAGCACCGATCCGGCAGTGTGGGAGCTGGCAGTGATCGATAGGAATGCAGATATAGTGGCCACTGTTGACAGTGTTGACGGTTCTGCTGGCCAATTTTCATTCTCGTTCCCGGCTGTAGAGTCTCGGTACGCTCAAAATACTTGGCCTTGGCGGCATTTCTGATTGCCCAACACGATAGCTCTCGTCCATTCTTTGCACTCCAAGCACTCAGTGGGGGCGAGTAAGTATTTGTTAATACATCTGTGTGCCTCGCTAATCCTCGCTTTTCAGAGTCTTGGCCACCAGTGAGCCATTCAGGGTGGCTCCATTGGACGAGACACAGTCGACATCCTCTGCCACCCCAACTTCAGCCACTGTTTTGCCCGTGCTGCCCAGTGATTCCGCAATCATTCCAACACAAATTCAGACCATTTCTTCTTCTCAATATCCCACTTTAATCGCAAGTCCAAGTGCCAGGTGTGTGCTACCAGCGCATTGTCCGTGTAGATCCTTACGAGACTACAGTGTGGCCATGGACTCGGATGATTCCCATCCGGCCCCTGCTTTAAACGTCCCAGCGCTTGTAGCTGGACCGATTCTGGCGGTGGTCACGGTCGGGGTCGTCACGTTCATTTTGTTAACGCTCTGTGGATGCAGGCGGCATCCCTCACAAAAAATCGCGGAGCCATGAAGCGCGGCCTTTAAGCGGACGCAGCGAAGATTCGTTATATGTAGCAATTAGTTATACACAACCCCTGTATTTTTTCAGCCAATCCTGTATTTGTACTTCCTAGAGACACACATAGCGCGAACGAGTTCGCATTGAGGCACATGTTATAAGTACATGCACATGGAGTTCACAACAAACATGGAGCGCATAAGTTATGGGTATCATGGGTCTGCTGTGCAAAGGCAACAGAGAGATTGAAGGGATGCGCACGCGGCGAAGTATGGAGGACAACAAACTAGCTACGGAAACCTTAATGAAGGACCGATCATTCCGCCGCTGTTCGCCTTGGACTGCTATCGCAGGTTTTCTGGATTCGTTGGCACAGCGACACGTACCAATATCATAAGTCAAAGCCAACGCACTCCCGACCAGAAAACCCTGTTAGGATTTGTCCGTCTTGGAACAAAAGCCAAAAAAAAGAAAAAAAAGAAAACAAAAAAGGAAAATCAGGGAAAGACATTTGGGCACAGTCCAGTTTTTCGTCTAGATTTCATGCTCCCCACTAACAGCTGCAAGGTTCCTCTTACCGGACAGCGATGTGTCCATCTGTGGAGGCCCACAATTTTGTACCGACGTTCTCAGGGACTCGGACGAACATAATGTTAATCATAATCCTGAGAATGACCAATTCTACATAAGTATCTCAGGCACCAGCCGGGCTGCGACTTATACGTTGAACGCTCCGTAATTCCCGCGTGCGGACCAACTGAATTTCTAAGTATATTATATACCGACTGGATGTCTCGCAGTCTTGGTTGCTAGAAACGTCAACCATCCAGCCAGAGGACGATTTTCACTGCTCGTCGTTGGATCAGCGCTCTGCGGGGAAATCGTGCAGGGACGCGATTACGCCTCCCAGCCAGCAGTGAAAGACGCAGTGATCGGTAGCCAGCAGTGAGGAACAGCGGTAATATTAATGTTCATTTGCGAGGAGTGGTATGGCGGAATTAGTGGGTGAGGCATCCTCGGCTGCTGTGCGTTCGGAGTTTTCCGTTGAGATACGTGTAAAATAATCTCTCGGAACGTCCGGCCAGCCCCATCAGGCGAGCATTCCACCCTCACTCGTGTTCTCAATGAGGAACATAGGGGCACTGTGAATTGTCAGGGGAAATCATATGTTATTTCACGGCGATCGCTGGGACTTTATAAAAGGCCCAAAAAATTTTCATACTGTCAACAACACCTTTTTTCCACCGCCCACAGCATTTCGAAAGTGTGGCCGCAAAGTGTAAGTGTTGGGCAATTGCATGTCACTGTAATAATTTCTAAGACCTTTTGTAGGCCCAGTGTTATCCATCCCATGCGCAACGAGAATTTCTGGAAGCACCCCCCACCTTCCCACACTTGGATCCACGGTGATTGGTACACCGACCCGATGCTCCACCGACTGGGACGACTGGGAAATCCTACCCTTCTGGGAAAAGCAGACCGTCGACGGGAAGCTCAAGATCAATAAACTGTTTAAAGAGACTTGGGAAGTGCCCGGCGACGTCAAGCCGCTGGCGTATATCGTCGGCACAGGATATGGGTGTCCTCTTTAGACAAAATAAAATAGTTTTGGTGAGACATAATTCACGTTTTCACACGCGATCATTGCTGATTTTGCCAGCGATCACGATGAATTCACGATGATCACTGTCAGAAACAGAGAATTCTGGTCACTCAACATCCCCTGGTCTTCCCTTGCAAAATTATAATTCTATCTCTTATAACCAAAATCTACTGAACAAAATGTCGCCGGATACTGTCATCTATATGTTTTGGTTCATTGGCTACGGCAACATGCTCACCTTGTTAGAACACCGTATGCAGACTGGTTACGAGTCTATCAACTTCCATCTATAGATCAATGTGTCGCCGGATACTTTCATCTATATGTTTTGGTTCATTATGTGTACGTCTGCCGGTCTTGTTTTGCTTGCGCTTGCTCACTGTATCTCGGTTGGACGTTGTAAGCACACCAACATCATACCGAATGCTGAGGACGTTGACGGGGATCCGAGTGTACACCAACACACTTTTGGTGACATTGAACACAAGAACATACATCCGGTCTCTTGGCTCAGGAATACAAAGCTTTCCGCCGTCCTCCTCAAATCAGTTCCGGTTGAACGGCGTGAGCAAGCTATTCTTTGCGGCGATTATTCGTATTGATATTCTTTACACGTCCTAACTAATAGTCGTCTCAAACCACCGGAGCCGCTGTCGAGATCCGCATCAACACTGCGAAAGCAGAATTCGACGACGCGGTAAGATATTCTACCTTGAATTTCGACTGAGTCCGCTGAAAGGACGGGGGGCGTGAAGGTTGGCCCCGGAAGACTCAAACCGGCAGTAGAAAACTAAGCATAGCTTTGGCTCGCGCAAGGAGAAATAATTCCCAAAAAGGTGGTAGATAAATTTAAAGAAACCGCCGGAGTCTCGAATGGATGACCGCAAAGTTGCCAATGATTCCGAATCTGGGTTTCAATGTTTAATGGTTGACACAAGCGCTTGCACATTCAGCGAAGGGCGATCCAGTAGAATTTGCAGGACGGGTTGAACGAATTCGCCGAGCTGCTCCACGGGCTGGCAGGAATTCGGAACCTAGGACTTTCCCAAGGCGCATCCTGTCCCGCAAAACTGGTGCCCATCGCAGAAACCAGGTTCCGATGCACTGGCCCGAACACGTCCAAAAAAACAGTCGATAAAATCACAAGATATGTATTTACCGTCCAAGCTAATGAATCTCTGTCAAGCGACCCCGTGTCTTCGCCACTAACGCGCGGATGCTGTCTCTGTCATGCCGCTTCTCCGCTGGAGTGCCCGGCTCAAACGGGCAGGATCTTGCGATCGTAGAGAGTCCTTCATAAAATTCAGTGCTATCTGCACGCAAAGGGAACACACGCGGTTTGAACTGAAGGCCCTCCAGAAGATACATGAAATGCATTTTCATGCGCCGGCCACTCCGCGTCAGCCGATCCCACTGCATAGGCAGCTCGACGTCCAGATGTGCATGTGGAACAATCGCGTCCTTGGAATCAACTTGGAATAGGACGCCGCCGGGCTTGGTGTAGTCCAATACCACGATATGATCTTGGCCCGGGCAGTCGCGCATGAATAGAACTTCACGTCTCGATATATCATATACCAGGTGTTGGTAATCGTGATCCATGAGCGCACGCATGAAAGCCCGTTCGCGTGTGGAGGCGATTTCCGGATATTCTGATTGTTATTTTGCATTAGAACGGCGACTGGGAGATGACGTTGGATCGATACTCACGACGTCGTGCGCATCGTAATTCATCGCAGACTGCTTGGTGCCCGTCTTTCCAGTCCGTCAATTGGCACTCGACAGAGCAGTAATTAGCGCTTTGACAGCCAGCACATCGTTTGAAATTGGTTTTAGGTTCGATGTTACCGCACTGTATGAAATCAGTGTGATAAAAACGAGCGATTGCATTGTCGACCTACCAACATGTTGTCGCAGGCGAGAGAAGACAGTCCACCTGCTGCCTCCCAGCTATCCAGCACTGCAATACGCGTCTTCGCTAGGACCACCAGCTTCTCCCATTCACCGAACACGGGCGACTCCCGAAATCGTCGATCGTCCGCGAGTTTCTGCACGTCGTTCAGAGCCTTCTTTATTTGGGTTAGAACGGCGTGCGATATGAGTCCGAGAGGGATGATGCCACCAGGGACGTCAGCGAAAACGTGATCGTTGCCCGGGCCCACAAAAAATGTTACAAAATCTGTGTAGCAGCTTCCTTGCTTCGCAAAGGAAATGAGACAATGGAGCAGGCCTGCTCTAAGAGCCTCTGCTAGCCATGGGTATCCAGGAGGAGTCGTCACACAGACCATCAATGCCCTGAAAAATTCGTTGACTGTGCTGAAAGTGAGCTCTTGGGGGAATCGAGCCGCCGCACGAGAAGTGAGAGCGCGAAGCGCTGCTACGACGGGGTGATTATGCCTCGATGCAACAAGACGGAGATCCACTCCTCTTTCCATTCAGACTCAGGGATCGCCAAGAGTCCTACCACATTTGCTAGAGCTCCGATGGCAATAGTATCTGTCTGTATGTTGGCGACAATAAGAGATATCTGTTTGATAATGGCGGACGCCAGCCGATCGAAACTTCCGTCTGCTCCGTCAACCAGCTCTTCGAAGTTTTGGGGGATTTGCATATCCCGCCCTAAGGCAGGGAGCAAGCAAATGGATCGAGTCAAAAGACTGGGATCTTCCGTGACATCCTCATCGAGAAGTAAGGTGACAAGCCCTAGAAAAGATAGAACGCAGGCCGGGCTGAGCGGATGATACATGGCGGGTTTTCGTCTGCGCTCGCAGCCTGGCAACCAGAAAACAGTGGCATAGGCGCGCCGCGGCCTGTTCCCTGGGATCATATCCTGGAATGTACTCCCAGTACGTGTGGAAGAACAGAATCCAGGGCCAGGCGCGCTGCCACAAGTCCCAGCAAGCATCGACACAATTTGAGAATACGGGCAGGTCCGCGAAGTAGCTAAGCGCCTGCAGGGCTGTACAGGCCGCATCGATACATGTCGGGCGGGCAGCGTTTTCTAGTGCATCTGGGGTCGGAATCGTGGAGGGATCGAGATGGAGGTAGATAACCGGAAGGGCGAAGATAGCGGCAGGCTGCGTGCGCAGGTCTGAGTCGGAATGTACAATGGCCATGGAAAGCTGCATGAGGTCTTTTAAGGACCCACTTGCTGCTGCCAATGCTGTGGGCTGAAAGAACCGCTTGAGATCAAGCAATACCGAAGAAAAAACCAAGAAAATTACACGGATGGATTCGGGCAATTTTAAGACATTTCGGAGGTGCAAGGAGTCGTGCATTCACAGTGGCTGCAGTGTGGTGTAGATGATGTCCCAACGCGCCCAATGACCGGATGAGCGTATTCGATGGGTGTCCGAGACGACAGCTGGACACCAGCAAGTCGTGTCAACAGCTACAGTCGAAATCTGAAGCCAAAAAAACGGATGGTCAGCGAGCAAGAGGAAGCAAAGAGGAAGCGCTCGGCAAATGCCGGGATCGACGCTTGTTAGCTGATCACACTCAAATCACACTTCTCTTTTTACAATTCTCAGGTGCAAATTCCAGCAAATTCAGTGAACGGTCGGACACTTGGCCAGGAACTCTATGGTTCGTATAGACGCTAAGCCCTCTCGAATTGCACAAAAAACCATTCCCAACAGGCATCTGGCCCACC
This sequence comes from Mycena leptocephala, assembly GCA_029378395.1. Taxonomy (NCBI): domain Eukaryota; kingdom Fungi; phylum Basidiomycota; class Agaricomycetes; order Agaricales; family Mycenaceae; genus Mycena; species Mycena leptocephala. Next base: position 46,556 of record JARJLF010000302.1, on the reverse strand, counting down.
TCGCAGGTCTTGCGCCAAAGCCGTACGAGCAAACCTGCCGCCGGTAAGCCCTCTGCTTCGTCTTTCGAAAATTTCCATTCCCAACAGATCCTAACCTCATCCTCAGAATTTCCCAGCTGCCTGGCTCATTCCCGCCGACGACAAGTATGTCATCGACAGAGGGTATTGGAACGACAAGCTTCGCCCTGAAAACCTGGGAAAAGAATTTCATTGTTGATTGGGATGTTTTTTGCCGGAAGCTGTATCGTGCGAACGCAGCTCTTCGGCGTTGAGCTCGCAGGCCTCGTCGTCCGGTTCTACTTTGGCACCACGGACTGCATCATCCCCGTAGGCGGCTTCCTGGACTGGCACAAGGACATCGTCGCCTTCACACTCGCGGGCCCCTGCGATTCCGATGGCAGAAAGGAATTCTACATGTTCTGCTACAGCCCGCGCCATGTGATACTCGTCTCAGGTTTAAATCGCATTTGTGGATTGCAAGGTTTCGCAACTATAGCGTAGGGACGGAGTGTCGGAATAATATTTGAATCTGTTCAGTGTGGAGTATCCGAGTCTGAGATACGAGTTAGAAAATGGACGGTAGGAGATCCATTGAGACTCATATTCGAAATACCAAGGGCCGGAGGATATAAAATACCTAGGGAAAAGTGAAATACTGATTAGTCAAGGTATCTGTCCATCGGGGAATACGGAAAGAAACTAATGGCAGCTATTAACCGATGGTATCCGACCGCAGATATGATGGGAAATCTCACGGGGATATATGATATATGATAGTATCATACCGCAGGAAACATGAACTTTTCAGTCACCCTGTTTTCACCACAAGTGTGATATCAATCCAAGTTGCCAACTCGGACGCATGTTCTGCCAAGAAACGGGAGGAATAACAAAGGAGAGCAGACACAAACCAAACTGAAAGCCCCGAAAGACGAGAGACGAATGTGCGAGCGGTGGTCACTCCAAAACCTAAGGCTCGGAGTAATTCCGCCAAAGACAACTTGAATAGCTTGCTGGAAGGGTGCGGATCGAGAGTGTAAAGCCCAGGCGAAGCGTTTTCTGCGCTGGGCGCAAGGACAGTCACGGAAACAAAGGGCAATAGGTAGAAAATTCATCGTTCTCGAGAGAGAGAGCGACGTTTACTGGACGACCTCGGCGAAGTTGATCCGTGAAGCCATCATTTCTTTAGGTATTCTATTGGGCTAGGCGGACGTAGTCTTCCTAGTCAGACCAAATATCAAGATTTTCTCTTTGAGAACTTGGAGAGGGACAAAAAATAACCTGATATGTGAGGCGGACGCGCAGAAGGACGAATGTGAATGGTGAGCCAAAAAAAAATTGGGTCAAGGGTCAAGAGCCAGAATCCACTTCATGTAGTCAATTTTGCAAGAAAGCAGACCCGAGAAATCTTAGATTCTTCCGTTGCGCAGCCGGAGAATTGCGGTGGAAGACAAGAGCAGAGTGGCTGTGCCTCCGCGATCAAAAGCTCTTGATCGTGACCATCTCCTTTCCTAGCTGGCCTGTTTCTCGGCGTCGAATAGAACGGAGACGACGCGCAATAGAACGTGCATTATGATATCGACCTCCTCTGTCCCAGACTCTCGGTCCGCGCGTTGAAGCTTTGAAGACCCGGCTCGATGTGAATGCGGGGAGTAGATGTAGAGGTATTGACTGGAGTCCTTTCTTTACCTTTAAGACAGGTTTTAATGCTGTTGTGCAGTCTCGTCGATGACGTTCCCTGCGAACTGGAGTCTGGAGGCTTCCTCTCCGACGGCCCACTGGTACTGCGAGTCCAGTTTTCGACGCCCCCGCACCAGGTCGCCCGAATCTCAAGTCGCAGGCATCGGGCCATCGGCGTCGTCGAGTGCGCCATGTGAAGGCAGAAGAGGTCAGTTACCGTTTCTGCTCTTTCTTCTCTGGGCGTGGGCTAACGTTTTTCCCCTCAGCGCTCTTCGCCCGGTTTACACGCCTATATCTTGCGGGTAGAATCCCCTTGTCCACCAGCCGCCTCTGTACCCGCGCGCTGTATCCGTCCCGGACTCGCCCGTCATCTGCGTTGGCGATGATCTCGAGCACGGGCGCGAACTACATCGACGAGTCGATTCGATGGCCACGTCACAGCTCCATTAGCCGCCACCGACGTTCGCTTCGTCCGGCACCGTGACAGCAAGCGAAAAGCGACACTGGGAAGGGCTGTGGGCGCGATGCCACTGGTACGAGATCGTCAGCCAGCGTGGCTCGGGACGCCCGTCGGAGCGATACTGCGACTACAAGACCCAGCCCAGCAGGGCGTCTTCTGTATTGGCGTCGACCGCTGGTAACCGCACTAGTGAAGGAGAGGGCCGGGGAGACGCGAGCCAGGGTGACGATCCAGATGTGCAGTTACCCCGATTCTGCATATCCTCGCCTCTCCTTCCACACGCTCCTCCTCCGGCTCTTCCCACCACCGCCTGCAGGGACCGTCCGCACCGCCCGCACCACCCCGCAAGCAGCGCCTCCGCTGCCACAGTTACATATCCCTCGTCCGCGCGAGAGGTCGTTCGTCGAGGAGCCATCGATGCCCGAGCGCGCCTCGCTGTCGCACGACTCGGTCGCCAGCTGCATCGTGCTTCTCGCCTGCGCCCCGCCCTCGCCATCCATCTTCCGTGTCCTTGGTCATCACCACCCGCGCCGCCGTCTCCGACCCCACACGCCTCAAACACCACCTCTGCCGTTCTCACTATCGCGGCGCCATGGTTCTGTGCTCTTCCCGCACCTGCGCCTCTGTCCTCACCGCGCGCCATCCGTGTCGTTAGTCGCGTTGTCGTCGTCGCAGTCCCCGACCCCACACACGTGGCACTCGCGCTCAGACACCACCTCCGCCGTTCTCGCTGTCGCGGTGCCGCGGTTCTGTGCTCCCTCCGCAGGTGGTGCCTCTCCTCAGCTGCGCCTCCATCCTCGCCTGCACCCCCGTCCGTGTCCTTGGTCGTCACTACCCGCGTTGTTGTCGCAGACCCCGACCCCACACTGGCATTGGCACTCGCACTCAGATCTAGACACCACCTCCGCCGTTCTCACCATCCCCGTCCGCGCGCCCAGTAGTTCCCTGTCGCGCGAGGTGCTACCTAGCGGCTTGCGATCCCTCTTCCTCTCCTTCGTCTTTCGGCTGGCAGACGGTCTGCGCGATCCTGCGTTCTGGATCTGTCGTTCTATCCTCGTCGCTCGCCGGCTTCTCTCTCTCATTACAGGGCGCACGACGTGCGGAATATCCTCCGCGATAGCGCTCGCCTACGCCCATACTGCCCTGGAGATGACGCAGCCCCACCGGGACGCGATACGATGTGACGAGGGGTTCCCAAGCTTGAAGCCCCACCACTCCCTGCTCGCTGCGTCTGCACCCTGCGCCGCCCGTACCGTTTTCGTCTCCGGCGATGTGCGTGATATCGCCTGCCCTCGTACTGCGTAGTCGCCGCGCCCGGTAGTTCCGTTGCTCGCACGAGGCGCTAGGTGGCGGCTTGCGTTCCCGGCCTGCGATCCTGCGTCCTGGGGTCCATCTTGCACGCACTCAGACACCCTACATACTCGCCGCCTATCCCTCATTACTGGGTGCACGACGTGCGGGACATCCGCAAACTCGCCACTGCTAAAATAGGCTGCCCGTACCCGACCGTACTTCACCTGGAGACGCGCCTCGCCTTCACCAGGGCGCGATATCGCGAGAGGATCTCAATCGCTCCTTTCTCCCGCTCGCTGCACCGTGCGTCTGCACCGCCCGTCCTGTTTCATCTCCACCCGCCGTCTTTGTCGGTCCTGCGACGATGGGTCCCGATTGGCCCGTCTTCCCCTGTCCGCGCGCCTCGCTTTGCGTCATTGAGGGGTCTGCGGCTCTGCTGGCCGCGTACCGCCCGTCCTCTTATCGTCTCCGCCATCGTCCTCGCTGCGCTACGAGAGGCTCGTCGCTGCGGGTGCGACGATGGATCCCGTCTTCTCCTCGCACCCCCGCCGCTGCTCGCAGCCTCGAGGTGTCCGCGTCCACCCCATGGCCTCGCTGCCCGCGTACCCATCATCGCCCTCGTTTTTACCGCGCGACAGGCGTCGCTGCACTATCCGATAGGGCCGCTGCGGGTGCGATGATGGAACCCGATTCGCTCTCCGCGCGCGAAGCGAGGCGCGTCAGTGAGGAGTCTACATCTTTGGCTGCCCTCGTACTGTGGAGATGTGGAGGTGCGCGCTGCGTGCGTTCAGGGCCTGCGTATCGTGACGGTCGGCGGCGGAGGAATAGGGGAGGCGGGAAGATATGCGGATGAGGGATGCGGTGGCGGCTTGCAATGGTACGGGTAACGGTGCCCAGTCGCAGTCGAGGGAGGCCGATTTTAGTGCGGACGGATTCTGCGCAGGAAGGCGTTGGGACGGAGACTCGGAGAGGGGGCGGTTAGCTCGACGACTGGACCTCTGTGACTATGTATCTGATACAAAGTCTGGTATTTATACTGCTCATTCATACGTCCTTTACATTGTACCTATGTCTTTTCCCGTTACATTAATGCCAAACTCATGGCGTGGGTTTCTCTCCCCGTGCGACTGCATATGCAGGCGCCCGCCCTCCATCTTCCCTCGATGCCACGATCCAGTCTCTTCGCCCTCCCACTCGCTCTCCTCTCTTTCGTTAGTCTGTACTACCTCGCCCAATGGTATGCCGCCTCCGACCCTGGCCTGCGCCATCAACTGGGCGGTCGCAAGTAATAAGTACTGGGCATTTTTCTTTCTTTATCTTGTCCCCGTACTTTGCCAACCGATGAAGTTTATAGAAGCTGAGGAATTTTCGCCCGCTCACATCAAGGCATATCGGAAATGCGTTAGTTCGTGTTCCTTGGCAGACACGATCTTTCCAAAGGATTCATTGGATTGTATTAGACAGGCTTAGTGATCCTCATTTTTTTGTGGAAACTGCATAGATCAAATCACCGCATACGCCTGGTTGAACCGATTTTTTTTGAATAATCATCTGTCATGGTTGATTAGGGAGGAACAGCCCTTTCCGTTTGAGTTTGTTCTGCCACTCCCTCCACCAATAGTCGGGATCATTTCTTCTAGGCCATATCCTGTTGTCGCATTCCGCCTTGAGATGATTCTGCCAAATTTCGATCACATCTTGCGGAGGATTTGGAAAGGCCTGAACAGAGGTACCGATTAGTCTGGAGTGGTTTGAACCTTGGATACGAACCTTGAGCCATTGTAAAACATTATGATAGTGTTTCGGCTCGAAAGCGCCTTGCACATTGTATTGGTTGCTCTCGAAAGGGACAAAATCGCGAATATCTTGAAGAAGTTCCAGTGAGCATGGGGAAGCCCTCACATACAGGCTCCAGTGGTGTCCGTTTGGCCTAATATGATGTCAGGCTTCTAACCTTGATTTGTGTAAATACCTCGCACCAGAGTCTGGATGGTTGCTGCCCGGTCCTAATGTCATTCAAAAGTCGAATGCTTCCACGGGCCATCTCCAATGATATAGCTCTACTAGAGGCATCTGATAAGAGGTGTCGTGCCATGCATTCGAGAAGCGCAACTATTTTTCCTTGATCGGCGCCGGTGAAGGGCCGCAGGGTGCATATGGTGGCCCTCAGTTCATCCCATGAAACATCCAGGAGAATGTGAAAATCCACCAAATCCCAACCCCAACCATCGGCCACGATATATACCTGAACAATACGGCAAAGCAGCCTACATTGATACAACTGCTCCCATTCTGCGACAGACAGAGAGCAGTCCGAGTCAATGTCATCCTCGGAATTTCCAAGAGAGCAGTCCGAGTCAATGTTATCCTCGGGATTGCGAAGAGAGCAGTCCGAGTCAATGTCATCCTCAGGATTGCCAAGAGAGCAGTCTGAGTCAATGTTATCCTCGGGAAAGCCAAGTGAGATACCGTAAAGGGATGCGGTGACAAAGTGCATGAATTGATAGTCTTCGAACATATTGACCAAATTTGCTGCTGGATTCCCAATTTTCTAAATGTCCGTGAGCATCGACAGTCAGGAAGCCACAAAACTCACCTTCAACAATTCGAGTGTTTCTTCCACCTTGTTTGTAGGCATTGGATTCACTGCGCTAAATCTGCGTGGGAAAAGACGATGGGGTTCATCCGTCTAATCAGAGGCACAAATTCGGCTAAAGGTAGAAAATCGCTGATATTGAGCACGTCCAATTTACTGTTGATTGAAACGTTGCGTCAACAATAAGTTCGTGAAACCATTTGAATGTAAACTTACAAGCCAACAGGGCCATCCCAGTTGATCGAAGGACAGTCGCACTGATAAGCAAGTGCTTTAAAAACTGAATGGGCGAGATCCACACAGAGTCGTTCTGTGCCAACGTAGAATTTGCCTGCACGTTTGGGATCCTGGAGGAAGTCTTGAAACGAAGCGTGATACCCAGTGATCCCCCGCAAGTCATTCACATCCAGAACAGAATGTAGGTTCCGCAAGGTCAGTTGAACGTCGCCTGCTTTTAGCTCAAGAAGCTTTTCAACCGTAATTGAACTGAGTGAGAAGTCGGAGAAAGTGATTGCCTTTAGGATAGAAAGAAGTGGCAAACGGTCGGGAACCCTCGAGAGAATTTGTGTATATAATTGGTCAATGCCACTGAACGGTGACTCCAATGATAAGGTTTCCTGGAGGCGCTCAAGTCGCTCCGTCGGGCGAAAGTTGTTATCATCAACAAATTTAATGACAGTGCTTGCGTAGATGAAGTAGCCTGATGACATGTTGACAAATTGGTCGAAGATTTCCTGTGAAGGCCACGGCATCGCAACAGTAGCCATGGTCCGGTGGTCTCGGTGAATCCGCGCAAATTCATGGCGTAGATATTTCTTGATATCCTCGAATGATTGCTCCACATCGAATGAGTGATGGAGTCCCTCGTAGAGCGAGTCCTCAAAAATCTTGCGAATATCTGGCTCCAGTCGGCTGGCAATGAGAAATTTGAGAGGAAGATGCTCGCGCATGGACTGCGCGATCAAGCGTAAAATTTCCTGCTGTACCAGATGGCCTTCGCATTCGTCGAGGCCATCGATAAGGACGACTGGAGGTTGAATGTTGCTTTCTGAGAGGCATGGGGCCACGATAAGCGACTGCATTTGTACGCTCATCAACCTCCCGACTGAAGATGGGTCGTCCTCTACGATCTGCGAAATACGGGATTTCAACTGTGGAACACACAGAGCGAGCTGATATGCAATCGTGGCGAATAGCTTTTGTGCATTTCCACGAATCGCATGGCCCCGCTTGAAGAAGAAACTTCCTCCCAATCGCTTATCCTTTGTGAGTCGCTCAGCGAAGGTGCGCATGATGGCAGATTTACCGGCTCCTGCTGGTCCATGCAGCCAGAGAACGGGAAGACCCTTCATCGTCGTCTCTGTCAATGACGACCACGATTCCTTCTCCGACCATTCTGACTTTATTGCCCAATTCCATAATTTGTCGAGCATCTCGCTGCGCGTCTCGGGGTGGCATCGTGGTTGCAGGTAGCTGTCTGCTGAATCGTGCATAGCTTCCAGAGCTACGGCGCGATGTAGGATATGAATCCCTGGAATCATTATCAGTCAAGTGGGAATTAATTCTGAATACAGAACGTGCCTGTTTCCCCGCTGCGGTACACATTATTCACATTTCCGCCGATGAATGTGCCCCCATCGATCGTCGTTGTCGGCTCGTTTGCAGTTGAGTGTTGCCAAGTGTGAGAATTCGAGGCGCCACTGCGGCGATATTGAATTGCCAGATTGTCATAAGGGGATAATGGGCGGGGTAGCATTTGGTGGGAGTGAATTCGATGTGGGTGGGATCTGCGATCCAAAGTCATGAGAAGGGGAAGTGAAACCATGATACTGGTTCCTGGTTGGAGATACAAGTGGATAATCTGGCGCGGGGGCACTCGCAAGAAATAGACCCCCAGGGGCCGAAGATGAGACGCCGTGGTTGTCTTCCGGCTCCAAGTCGCGCTGGGAGTTGATTTGAGATCGAAAGGACGGCAACACATCTGAAGCGCGGCTTACTGAGTCTGCTGAAATGAAGATGAATAAAGTTGACGCTCACCATATGGCCTAGACCTATTTTCCGTGTGACGACTATTTCTCACAACTCCAGACAGTACACGGCCGCCATTAACGTCGTCTGGATCCCAACCAATGCGCTGTCGCGACGTCTCTGGGCTCCCTAAAGCATGCTGAGCCGCTTGCGCTCTGTGCTCCCGCTCCGGGATCGCAAATTGCTGGTGGTTGTTCTGTATGTGAATGTCGCCTGCGGCATCGTAGAATGCCCCGCCAGTGATAACTACGTTGGAGGTGTTGTCGAAGAGGGGCATGGAGGTCAGGATGCAGGAAACAAAGCTGTGGACACCAGAAGAGCTTGCGCGTCAGCCGCACGCAAGTCACGCTGCTTACAGCAAAGCCTACAGTCGAAGTTGCGTAATATTCAACAGCACTTCGACAGTCACGCATCACGGAGGTACCTATTGGCTGTGGTACTGCATAACGGGTCACGGAGGGGGCTGTCAAATCAAACCTCAATGGCTGTGTCCACAGGCGGCCGTAACAGTTCAACTCAGCTTCGACCGCTTTGAAAATAATTTCATCCGACATCTGCTCACATGCGGGGGTTGATATCGCATTTGTGGATTGCAAGGTTTCGTAACTCTGCGTAGGGACGGAGTTTCGGAATAATATCTAAATCTGCTCAGTAGCGAGTACCCGAGTGAGTTAGAAAATGGACTGGAGGATATCCATTTAGACTCATATTCGAAATACCAAGGGCCGGTGGATATAGGATACCTAGTGCAAAGTCAAATATTGATCAGTCAAGGTATCTATCCATCGGGGAATACGGAAAGAAACTAGCGGGGAAATAAACTGGCGGTATTAACTCCGCTATCAAACAAGGGTAAAGGTATCCAACCACAGATGCGAAGGGAACTCGCGGCTACATGTATATCATATCACATTGAGCTTTTCAGCGCAGTTTTCACTAAGTGCAATGAGTGAGATATTTGAGTCTCTTGCAGTAAACGCGGTGACTCGGACAAGTGGGGACGAAAATAAGGAGAGCAGACACAAATGAACCTGAATCCGAGAACGGCATCGGATACTTAGCGTGAGCGATGTGGGGTCGAGGGTCTTTTTTTTTTTTAAAAAAAACAGGAGAATCACGATGAGGATAATTTTAATACCTTGTTGGAACCTTCGGGTGCGGATCGAGAGTGTAAAGCTCAGGCGAAGCAGTTTCTGGGGTGGGCGCAAGGACAGTCGCGGACACAAAGGGCATAAATATGATACGTGGTTCAATAGAAAATTCATCGTTCTCGAGAGAAAGACAGTGACGTTGACCGGACAACCTCGGCGAAGTTAATCCGTGAAGCCGTCATTTCTTCATAGTATATCTATTGGGCCAGGCGGACTCGCAGGAGGAGCGAATGTGGATGGATGGGTGAGCCAAAAAAAAATAACTTGGAGTCAAAGGTCAAGATCCAGAAGCCAGCGCAATTGCAATAACCCATCTTAATCATAAGAGAACCATACCCGAGAAGTCCTCTGTTGTGTAGCTCCAGAATTGCCTAGATGACGGTGAAAGACAAGAACGGTGTGGCTGTACATCGGCGATCAAAATACTTTGCTCGTCACCACCGTCTCTCAGGCCGCCTTGTTTTTTGGCGTTGAATCCTAAGGGCGGCTCCCGTCCGACGCGCAATGGACACATATTCAGCTACGGATATCCTCTGCCTCGGCCCGCGTGTTGAAGATGAGAGGTATGGATGTCCTTTCTTCACCTTCAAGACGGGCTTTAATACTGTTGTGCAGCGTCAACCTCAACCACGATAGATTTTTCCAGCGAAATCGAGTCTGCCCCCCCCCAATGATGCACTCCGAGTCCAGCTTTCGACGCCCTGCACCAGGTTACTTAATCTCAAATCACCAGCATCGGCGCCATGTGAAGGCAGAAGAGGTTCGTTAACGTTGTCGCTCTCTCTCTTCCATGGGCTGGGCTAAAGTTCCTACCCTCCAGCGCTGACTCTACCCATGGCCACTTTACATGCCTACCTTGCCGGCAGAGTCCCGTTGTCCACCAGCTGCATCCATACCGCGCGCGCTGCGCTCTCCCGGACTCGCCCATTCGCACTGGCGGTGATCCCGAGCATGGGTGCGAACTTCACCGACGACTTGATTCGAGGGCCACGTCACAGCACTGTTGGCCCCGCCATCGATGCCCGCTTCGTCCGCTCCGTCCGCCACCGTGACGACAAGCGGCGCTCGGACGCTGGGACGGGCAGCTGCGGACGCGAAGCTACTGGTGTGAGATCGTCAGCTGCGAACGCGATGCTGGGGCGGGTGGCCAGCCGGATCCATGCTAGCAAGATCTTGCAGCGCCTCGTGAGCTATATCAGCTTCGACTGGTATCCCTGCGGGTGAGGGAGAGGGCCGGGGAGACGCAGAGCCTGAGGATGATCAAGATGTGCGATTGCCCGATCCTGCTGTTTGTGTACGCTGCCATCCTTCACCTCTTTCCCACTCGCACGACCCGCACCCAGCGCCTCCCCGCAAGCAGCACCTCTGCCGGCCCAGGTACATATCGCTCCTCCGCGCGAGAGGCGTCGTTCTTCGAGGCGCCATCTATAAGAGCATGCCTCGCTGTCGCACGACTCGGACGCGACGTCTCCATCTGCATCGTGTTTCCCCGCAACTCTCGCCTGCGCCTCCGCTCTCACCGCCCGCCATCCTTGTCGTTGCAATCCCCGACCTCACACACGTGGCGCTCGCACTCGCATGCAGACACCCCCGCCGATCTCACCATCGCCGTCCGCGCCCAGCACTTCCCTGTCGCGCGATGCTCGCACAGGGTGCGGGGTGGCCCATTGCGGTCCCCCTTCGTCCCTTCGTCCTGCGGCTGGGCGGACGGCCTGTGCGATCGTGCGATCGCTCGCTCTATCCTCATCGCTTCAGCCTACATACTCGCCGTCCACCTTTCGCCTGCCGCCCGTACCAGGCCATGGAAACGATGCACCGCCGCCTTCGCATTCACCGGGATGCGATACGATGTCACAGGGCCCGAGGGGATCCTAAGCTTGAAGGCCCCGCTCGCTCGCGCGTACCGTTTTCGTCTCCCCCTCCGCGCGCTCGCACCCTCGCACCATCGCACCTCGCTTCGCGTCATCGAGGAGTTTGCGGCCACCCTCCTCGCTGCCCGCGGATCGCCCGTCCTTTTTTCATCTCCGCCAGCCATTATCTTCGCCGCTGGAGACGGCGCGGGCCTATCTGCTGCGGGTGCGAAGTTAGCTCGTCTTCCCCTCTCCGCGCGTGAAGCGAGGCGCGTCATCGAGGAGTCCGCATCCGCCCTTGTGGCCTCGCTGCCCGCGTACCGTGTGGAGATGTGGAGGCAGTGTGGATGAGGTGCTCGCTGTGGGAGGCGACAGCGCAGGCGACGGTGGATCCGATTCGCCCATCCTTCCCCTACCCGCGCGCCTCGCTTCGCGTGATTGAGTCTGCGGCCTCGCTGCCCTCGTACCGTCCCTACCGTTTTCGTCTCCACCTGCCATCGTCACCTCCTCGCCGCTCGCATGCTGATCATGGACTGTGTGGATGTGGAGACAGTACTAGTGTCAGTGGAGAGAGCAGATGGCGCGTGCGCCTTGTCACTGCGGGTGCGACGATTCGTCCGTCTTCCCCTCACACCCTCACACCGCTTCGCGTGATTGAGGAGTCTGCGCCTCGCTTCGCGTCGATCAGGAGTCCGCATCCACCCTCCTGGTGGGATGTGGAGGCAGTGTGGATATGGAGAAGGCGCGCGCGGTCACTGCGAGAGGACGACGGTGGATTCGCCCGTCTTCCCTCTTCGCGCGTGAAGCGAGGCGCGTCATTGAGGAGTCCGTGTCCACCTTGCTCGCTGCCTGCATACCATGTAGAGGCGGTGAGGATGTGGAGGCGTACTGCGGGAGGAGATGGCGCGGGCGACGGTGGAACCCGATTCGCTCGTCTTTCCTCTCTGCGCGCGAAGCGAGATGGGTCGCCGGCGGAGGAATAGGGGAGAGGAGATACGAAGATGAGAGATATAGTGGCGGCTCGCCAAATGAGTATGGCATCCGCCGTCGAGGGGATTCGATCGTAGTGCGGACGGATTCAGGGCTGGGGCGCGCGAGGTCGTGAGGTTTGGACGAAGAGAGGACGGTTTATCTGGAGCGGGTGCAGAGTGGTGGATCCAGAGCGGGCAGCGTAGGCTACGACTGGGACCTCCGACTGCTCTGTATCAGTGATACTTATACTGCTGGCCATCCATTTCATCCATCCTTTATCATACACTACTCATAAATACATCGGATATTTTTTCCCGTTGCATCACGCCAAGCATATGTATGGCGTGGGTTTCTCAAGTCTCCGCCGTGCGGCTGCATAGGCGCCCGCCAACATTCTCTCGATGCCACGATGCAGTCTCTTCGCCCTCCCGCTCGCTCTCCTCTCTTTCGTTGGTCTCTACTACCATGGAAGCTGAGGAATTTTCGCCCGCTCACATCAAAGCATATCGGAAATTTGTTAGTTCCCGTTCCTTGACAAACATGATCTTTCCAAAGGATTCATTGGACTGCACCAGACGAGCTTAGCGATCCCATTTTTTTTTCGTGGAAACTGCATAGATCAAATCACCCCATACACCTGGTTGAACTGAATTTTTTTTTTGAATAATCATCTGTCACGGTTGATTATTAGGGAGGAACAACCCTTTCTGTTTCAGTGTGTTCTGCCAATACCTCCACCCAGAGTCGGGATCATTTCCTACCCAATGCCATTTCCAGTCGTCGCATGCAGCCATGAGACGATTCTCCCAAACTTCGATCACATCTTGCGGAGGATTTGGAAAGGCCTGAACAGAGGTACAGATGAGTCTGGAGTAGTTTGAACCTTGGATACGAACCCTGAGCCATTGTAAAACGTCATGATACTGTTGCGGCGTGCAACCGTATTCCATAGAGTTCTCGAAAGTGACAAAATCGCGAATATCTTGAAGAAGTTCCAGTGAATATGGGGAAGCCCTCACATACCGGCCCCAGTCGTGGAATCTTGGCCTAATATGATGTCAGGCTTCTAACCTTGATTTGTGTAAATACCTCGCACCAGAGTCTGGATGGTTGCTGCCCGGTCCTAACGTCGTTCAAAAGTCGAATGCTTCCACGGGCCAGCTCCAATGATATAGCTCTACTAGAGGCATCTGATAAGAGGTGTCGTGCCATGTATTTGAGAAGCGCAACTATTTTTTTTTGATCGGCACCGGTGAAGGGCCGCAGGGTGCATATGGCGGCCCTCAGTTCATCCCACGAAACGTCCAGGAGAATGTGAGGATTCACCCAATCCCAATTGTGTCCCAGGATGTATGCCTGCACGATACGGCAAAGCAGCGGACATTGATACAACTGCTCCCATTCTGCGACAGACAGGACTGGGAAGGGATTCTTGGGACGAGAGTCGATGGACCACTCGGGAGAGCCAAATGAACTATTCCTAAGGGATGCACTGACAAACCGCATGAATTGATAGTCTTCGAACAGATTGACCAAATCTGCGGGTGGATTCCCGATTTTCTACATGCCCGTCAGCATCGACAGTCAGGCAGCCACAAAACTAACCTTCAACAATTTGAGTGTCTCTTCCACCATCTCGTTTGTGAAAAAATTGGCCGTGCCAAAACGAAGATGGGATTCATCCGTCTAATCAGAGGCACAAATTCGGCTAAAGGTGGAAAATCACTGATATCGAGCTCGCGCAAGTCACTATTGATTGAAACATTACGTCAACAATAAGTTCGTGAAACCATTTGAATGTGAACTTACAAGCCAACAGGGTCAGCCTGGTTAATCGAAGGACAGTCGCACTGATAAGTAAGTGCTTTAAAAACTGAATGGGCGAGATCTACACAGAGTTGTTCTGTGCCGACGTAGAACTTGCCAGCACGTTCGGCATCCTGGAGGAAGTCTTGAAACGAAGCATGATACCCGGTGATCTCCGAGCATTCATCCGAGACATCCAGAACAGAATGTAGGTTCCGCAAAGTCAGTTGAATGTCGCCTGCCTTTAGCTCAAGAAGTTTTTCAACCGTAATTGAACTGAGTTGGAACTTGGAGAAAGTGATCGCCTTTAGGATTGAAAGAAGTGGCAAATCACCAGGAACCCTCGAGAGAATTTGTGTATATAATTGGTCAATGCCACTGAACGGTGACTCCGATGATAAGGTTTCCTGGAGGCGCTCAAGTCGCTCCGTCGGGCGAAAGTTGTTATCATCAACAAATTTGATAACAGTGCTTGCGTAGATGAAGTAGCCTGACGACTTCTTGACAAATTGGTCGAAGATTTCCTGTGAAGGCCACGGCATCGCAACAGTAGCCATGGTCTCGTGGTCTCGGTGAATCCGCGCAAATTCATGGCGTAGATATTTCGCAATATCCTCGAATGACTGCTCCACATTGAATGGGTGATAGAGTCCCTCGTAAAGTGTCTCTTTGAAAATCTTGCGAATATCTGGCTCTGGTCGGCTGGCAATGAGAAATTTGAGAGGAAGATGCTCGCGCATGGACTGCGCAATCAAGCGTAAAATTTCCTGCTGTACCAGGTGGCCTTCGCATTCGTCTAGGCCATCAATAAGGACGACTGGAGGTTGAATATTGCTTTCTGAGAGGCATGGGGTCACAATAAGTGACTGCATTTGTATGCTCACCAGCCTCCCGACTGAAGATGGATCATCCTCTACAATCTGCGAAATGCGGGATTTCAACTGTGGAACACATAGAGCGAGCTGATATGCAATCGTGGCGAATAGCTTTTGTGCATTTCCACGGGTCACATGGCCCCGCTTGAAGAAGAAACTTCCTCCCAATCGCCCAGCGTTTGCGAGTCGCTCAGCGAAGGTGCGCATGATGGCGGATTTACCAGCTCCTGCTGGTCCATGCAGCCAGAGAACGGGAAGACCCTTCTGAGTCGTCTTCTCTGTATATGATGGCCACCTCCTTCCCTTCTCCGACCATTCTGACTTTATTGCCCAATTCCATAATTTGTCGAGCATCTTGCTGCGCGTCTCGGGGTGGCATCGTGGCTGCGGGTAGCTGTCTGCTGAGTCGTGCATAGCTTCCAGAGCTACAGCGCGATGTAGGATATGAATGCCTGGAATTGTTATCAGTCTAGTGGGAGTTAATTCTGAATACAGAACGTGCCTGTTTCCGCGCTGCGGTACACATTACTCATGATCACATTTCCTCCAATGAATGTGCCCCCGTCGATCGTCGTTGTTGGCTCGTTTACAGTTGAGCGTTGCCATGTGTGAGAATTCGAGGCGCCACTGTGGCGATATTGAATTGCTAGATTGTCATAAGGGGAAAAATGGGCGGGGGTATCATTTGGTGGGAATGAATTCGATGGGGGTGGGATCTGCGATCCAAAGTCATGAGAAGAGGAATTGAAACCATGATATTGGTTCCTAGATGGAGATACAAGTGGATAATATAGCGCGGGGGCACTCGTAAGAGATACACCGCCAGGGGCCGAAGATAAGACACCATGGTTGTCTTCTGGCTCCAAGTTGCGCTGGGAGTTGATTTGAGATCGAAAGGATGGCAGCACATCTGCAGCGCAGCTTACTGAGTCTGCTGAAAATAAAGATGAATAAAATCGACACTCACCATATGGCCTAGACCTATTTCCTGTGTGACGACTGTTTCTCACGACTCCAGGCAGTACACGGCCACCATTAACATTGTCTGGGACCCAACCAATGCTCTGTTGCGACGTCTCTGGGCTCCATAGAGCATGCTGAGCCGCTTGCGCTCGGTGCTCCTGGATCGCAAATTGCTGGTGGTTGTTTTGTATGTGAATGTCGCCTGCAGCATCGTAGAATGCCCCGCCAGTGATGACTACGTTGGAGGTGTTGTCGAAGAGGGGCATGGAGGTCAGGATGCAGGAAACAAAGCTGTGGACAGCAGAAGAGCGTTAGCCGCACGCAAGTCGCGTTGCTTACAGCAAGAGCACAGCAAGCCTACAGTAGTACTATAATTGGCTTTGGAGTGAAAAATGTTCTAGAAGTGAAAAATGCATTCGCTTCAGCTCAGTTTTGGTTCAATTGCCTTCGGAGGTGGCTCAAATTGAACCGACGGGTGTGTGGCCCTAGGTCATAAAAAATCTTGATGGAAAACGAATGGATATTGAGCGAGATTCTGCTCCGAGCCATCAAAACCACTGATCCCGCTGCAAAATTCGATGCCCTGTAATTTGTAGCCAACGAATTTTTATGGGACTTTGAAGGGACAATTATACGGTCTATAAAAGTATTGTTCAAAATTTTCAGGGGCCAAAATCGAGGCGGAACGGCCGCAGGACGTGTGAGCGTGACAATTCAAAGGTAGCCAGATCCCTGTGACATCTTGTGACAATGTGTTAAATTCATCTGTAGCTCCCGTTCCGCTGCGTCTTTTGTCTCGATTTTTTAGTAGCACACTTCTATATGCCTTATAAGTGCCCCTTCCAAATCCCATAAAAATCCGCTAGCTACAAATTACAGGGCATCGAATTTTGCAGCGGGATCAGTGGTTTTGATGGCTCGGAGCAGAATCTCGCTCAATATCCATCCGTTTTCCGTCAAGATTTTTTTATGTCCTAGGGCCACACACCCGTCGGTTCAATTTGAGCCACTTCCGCAGGCAATTGGACCAAAACTGAGCTGAAGCGAATGCATTTTTCACTTCTAGAACATTTTTCACTCCAAAGCCAATTATTATAGTATGATGTGGCGTGTCGAAGTTGCGTAATATTCAACAGCACTTCGACAGTCATGACTCACGAATCACGGAGGTACCACTGGTACTGCGTAACGGGTCACGGAGGGGGCTGTCGAATCAAACCTCAATGGCAATGAGGTTGTCCCCAGAGGTGGCCGTAACGGTTCAACTCAGCTTCGACCGCTTTAAAAATAATAAATAATTTCATCCGACATCTACTCAAAATCGCATTTGTGGATCGCAAGGTTTCGCAACTGTAGCGTAGGGACGGAGTTTTGGAATAATATTTAAATCTGCGAGTATATCCGAGTCCGAGATACGAGTTAGGAAATGGACGGTAGGACATCCACTTAGACTCCTATTCGAAATACCAAGGGCTGGAGGATGTAGGATACCTAGGGAAAGTGAAATATTGATCAGTCAAGGTATGATAGTATCCATTGGGGAATACGGAAAGAAAGTAGCGGGGAAAGAAACTGGCGGTATCCACTCCACTCCGCTATCAAACAAGGATATCCAACCACAGATGCGAAGGGAGCTCGCGGCTATATCATATCACACTGAGCTTTTCAGGGCAGTTTTTGCTACAAGTGCAAGGAGTGAGGTATTTGACTTTCTTGCAGCAAACGCAGTGGCAGTGACTCGGACAGACGAGGGACGAAAATAAGGAGAGCAGACCCAAACGAACGTGAATCCCAGAATCAGAACGGCATCGGATAGCGTGAGCGATGTGGGGTCGAGCCTCTTTTTTTTTTGTTTTGAAAAAGCCAGGAGAATCCCACCAAGGAGAACTTGAATATCTTGCTGGAACCTTCGGGCGTGGATCGAGAGTGTAAAGCTCAGGTGACCCGTTTTCTGGGCTTGGCGAAACAGTCGCGGAAACACAGGGCAGCAGGTAGAAAATTCATCGTTCGCCACGAGAGAAAGAGAGCGACGTTTACTGGACGACATCGGCGAAGTTAATCCGTGAAGCCGTCATTTCTTTATAGCAGGCGGTATCCTATTGGGCTAGGGGGACTCGCAGGAGGAGCAAATGTGGATGGGGAGCCAAAAACATAACTTGGGGTCAAGAGTCAAGAGCCAGAACCCATTTCATGTCGTACATTTTCATAGCAAGAAAGTAGACCCGAGAAGGCTTCTGTTGTGTAACTCGAGAATTGCCTAGATGACGGTAGAAAGCAAGAACGGTGTGGCTATGCATCGGCGATCAAAATACTTTTTGCTCGTAACCACCTTGTAACCACCATCTCTCAGGTCACCTTGTTTTTTGGCGTTGAATCCTAAGGGCTCCCGTCCGACGTGCAATGGACATATATTCGGCCACAGATATCCTCTGCCGCGGCCCGCGCGTTGAAGACGAGTCGATGTGGACCATTGCGGAGAGAGTAGAGGTATGGATGCCTTTTCTTTTCCTTCAAGACGGGCTTATAATGGTATTGTGGTTGTGTAGGCTCGTCGACGACGATAGATATCCCCAGCGAACTAGACTCTGGAGGCTCCTCTCCCATGAGGCACTGCGAGTCCAGCTTTCGACATCGCCGCGCCAGGTCGCGCGAATCTCTGGTCACCAGCATCAGGCCATCGGCGTCGAAGACAGAAGAGGTCCGTTATCGTTGCTGCTCTCTCTCTTCTTTGGGCTAGGCTCATGTATCTCCCCTTCAGCGCTAACTCCACCCGTGGCCACTTTACACGCCTGCCTTGCTACCAGAAACCCTCTTCTCCACCAGCTGCATCCTCGCTGTCGCACGACTCGGACGCGACATCTGCATCGTGCTTCCCCGCAACTCTTACCTGCGCCTCCATCCTCGCTGCCCGCTGACCGTCTCGTTGGTCGTCGCCACGTCATCGCAGTCCCTGACCCTATACATGGCACTCGCACGCAGATACCCCCGCCGATCTCACCATCCCGTCCGCGCCCAGTAGTTCCCTGTCGCGCGATGCTCGCACAGGGCGCTAGTAGTAGTAGGTGGCCCATTGCGATCCCCTCCCTCTCCTTCGTCTCCGTCCTGCGGCTGGGCGGACGGCCTGTGCGATCGTGCGATCGCTCGCTCTATCCTCGTCGCTTCAGCCTACATACTCGTCGTCCATCTTCGCCTGCTGTCCGTGCCAAGCCATGGAAAGGACGTGCTTCCGCCTACACCTTCACCGGGAGGCGATATGAACCCACGAATGGATTCTGAGCCTAAAGGCCCCGCTCGCTCACGCGTACCGTTTTCGTCTCCCCCCTCCGCGCGCTCGCACCCTCGCACCATTGCACCTCGCTTCGCGTCATCGAGGAGTTTGCGGCCACCCTCCTCGCTGCCCGCGTACCGCCCGTCCCTTTTTCGTCTCTGCCCGCTATTGTCTTTCCCGGTGGCGCGCGTCGCTGCGGGTGCGACAATTGTCCGTATACCCCCCTCCGTGCGCCTAGCTTCGCGTGATTGAGCAGTCCGCGTCCGCCCTCCTCATTCCCTGTGTGCCGATCACCGCCATCGTCTTCGCCGAGACGTCGTGGGCGGCTCGTCGCTACGCGTGCGATAGTGGATCCTCCTTCGCTCGTTTTCCCCTCGCCGTGCGCCTCGCTTCGCGTGAATGAGTCCGCCCTCAGCGCCTCACTGCACGCGTACCGATCATAGGGATGTGGAGGCAGTGTGGGTGGGGAGGTGCGCGCTGAGAGGGTGGGTCGTCGCGGTGCGGGTGCGATGATTCGCCCGCCTTCCCCTCTCCCCGCGCTCGCACCGCTTCCCGCCATAGAGGAGTCCACGTCCTCGCTGTCCGCGTACCGATCGTGGACTGTGGGTGGGGAAGTGCGCGCTGCGGGCGGCTCGTCGTTGTGGGTGCGACGATCGACCTGATTCGCCCGCCTCGCCTTCTCCGTGCGTGCGCACCGCTTCACATCATTGAGGGGCCCAAGTTCCTGGCTGCCCGCGTACCATCCGTGGATTTGTACTATTGTAGCTGCGCGCTGCGTACCGTGACGGTCGGCGGTCGGAGGAGGAACAGGAAGGAGGACGATACGAGGATGATGGATACGGCTCACCAAACGGGTAGGTATATGAGTCGCCATCGAGGGAGATCGATGTGGTGCGGACGGATTCTGTGCTGGAAAGCAGGAGGGGCTGAGAGGTGGGGACAGAAAACGCGTAGCTGGAGCGGGAGTGGGAGTGGATTAGGGGCGTGCAGCTACATATCATCTTCTCGAGTAAGGGAAACGATTCCACGCCGCAGACCTCCATGACTGCTCTGTATCCGATACTTGTACTCCTAGTCACCCATTTCATCCATCCATTATCATACACTACTCATAAATATATCGGATATCTTTTCCCGTTCCATCACGCCAAGCATATGTATGGCGTGGGTTTCTCAAGTATCCGCCGTGCGGCTGCATAGGCGCCCGCCAACATTCTCTCTATGCCACGATCCAGTCTCTTCGTCCTCCTGCTCGTCCTCCTCTCTGTGGTTGGTCTGTACTACCATGGAAGCTGAGGAATTTCGCCCGCTCACATCAGAGTATATCGGGAATTCATTAGTTCCCGTTCCTTGACAGACATGATCTTCCCAAAAGATTGTATTAGATGAGCTTAGTGATCCTCAATTAATTAATAAAGCGGGTAAGGCCGACAAGCGGCATGGCCCGCTACACCGCCGTTTCGGAATGATGTTGTACAAACATCAGCCAGACGATCTCCGGTGATATTTGATCAAATATTCCGTGATCGCTAAAGAAGGTTCCTAGGAGACCAGAACACAGGTTCGCATCCGATCGAGAATCGCTAACCTCCCCAGATGATCCCGGGCACAACCTCATTGTGATGTTTTCCGCGGATGCCGTTCAGATATTGCGTACATATCATTTATGAAGCTCAATCTGTTTTTTTTTTTTTTTTTTTTTGGTGGAGCGAAACTGAGAATGGCGTCTGATCTAATCAGACCCATCTCACGCTTATTTTGGGGAAAATCCCCCGTGAATTGACTACCTAGGCTCCCTGGGGAAATGCTCTTGTGCACGCCCGTCAAGTGGCAGTGTGGGACTCGGTAGGTGTCGCTAGCAACTAGCGATTCCGCCCCGGAGGACGGAATTTACCTATACCCACTAAAACCCCAGACTGCCAGATCCAATTATCTGGCAGATTTTTGTTGTCCATCAGGACACCGTCCCAAGTTTTTAGGACTGTTTTAATATCCAGGGCCCGGGAGCCATAGCGTGAAGTGTCAGTCAATAGCCGATCAATTTTTAGTCGTTTATTTATGCACGCGATCCATGAATTATGAATTTCAGAGTCGCTGTGGTAAGATTTGCGCGACATGAGCCTGTCGCACCGGAATTTCCATATGAGGAATGCCGATTCGGTGACGAGTATCTTGAAGAGTCTGTTAGCCTCCATCATTTTCTTCCCTTTTGAATTTTTTATTTCTGCAAGTCCGCATCCGAAAATAAGACCAATGCAGAGGTCTGGCATTTCGGGGAATTTCATTTTCCAGAGTTCGCGACATAGGTTCCAAATTAATTTTTGACCTGGGGCGTTACATTCCAGAAGAATGTGTTCCATTGTTTCATCAACATTGCAAACGGGGCATATTGCCCAGTGCTCAAATGTTGGTATGTTTCGCCAATAGTTGCCGCATTTATAAGTTTCGTGTAGGCCCCTCCATAGAAAGTTACGGATTTTGCGACCAATATCCTTGTGTCTGATTGACTTCCCGATGTCTTCATCTGACAGAGTTTTGCCACACTGTGCCTGTATTGCATACCGAGTTTTGTCCAGCATAGTGACTGTCTTCATCCGTTCTGGAGTTGGGCGTGTGGCTCGAATAGCAGCATAAAATGTTGCTTGAGAGGTATTTGCAATACTTACACCCTGTACTTGATATCGCGATGGCACCTCTGTGAACAGTGTATCAGGGTCAGCGATATATTCATCTGGGTCATTCGACATTGCAGCGTGCGCCAAATCATGTGCTGATTTGAAGTTGAGGCTTTCAGCTCCACCCTCGGATGGGCGGAAAGTTGTTCGTGTCCCTCTGATGCGCAAGGCAGCTACGATTGTCATTAATAAAACCTTGTCTCGGTCACCGGTCCAACCATTAGATTCGGATTGTGGTAGGCCAAGAGTTAGTTTGTAAACAGTCTGTTTTGATTGCAATATGAAATTAAGGATGGTGTTTCGAGGAGTATTTTGTATCACGTATAGTATCGATGACAACTCGCCGCTTGTCCGAGTAATTAAGTTATATGGAACACCAACTGCGCGATTTTTTGGATGACTAGCTGAAAGCCACACACCTCCACCGGCACATGGTTCACCATCATCATTTATACAAAATGCACCGGCAATGTAGAGAGTTAGCTCAGGATTCGGTACAGCATTCACTGTGGGCAATTGATCTGCGGGGTTTTTGCTCCTCGGCTTGTTAACAAAAGCACGGAATCCAAGTGCAATGCTTGATTGTACAGTTATATTTGGATCGAAAGTTACCGGCTTCTTGTCGTTGAAAGCCAGTTTATTTTCCATTTGTTCATCCACTGTAAGACCGGGATTGGATTGGTAAATCGTACGACGTGGGTCCCATTTTGGATGTAAAGAGTCTAGAAGCTTAACAGCTTCATCGCGGCAAGCAAATGGTTTGATGCAGCCAAGAGATCGATCATGTTTGCACGCCGGGCATGCACAGTTCCTCCTCCGAGAGTGCCTTGGACTCTCTCCGGTTGTTATAGCTATTAAATCACCTGTCGTCGAGACCTTGTGTGTGGATCGAAGACATTTCGATGATTCAGAGTTATTTAAGTAGTTTAATGTTTGGTTCGCTGCAGGGTGGAACCAAATAGGAAGGCCGCGTTTGACCTCCTCGGATATATCCAAGGCATCGAGCCGGACATTAAATTCACGTGCAGTTTTGATAAGGGCCTTGCAAGGTTCTGGAAGAGAAGAAGTAATTGGTGACCATGTTTGGAAGAATGGGTTAATTCGACATTCTGAGGGAACAATTGGCGAGGCGGGAACATATTTGGCAAAGATCTGATCCACGAAGACAGTATAAGTTGGTCTAGCAGGACCGAAGTTGAGATATTTTTGGAGAAGTTTGAGGTTTATGGCCTTGTTACGATCCTTGATGCACACAAGTTTCTTGCCTCCTACGGAAAAATCTTGATATAGAATGTCCATATTTATTGGTGCACGTTTATTTTCACCCCACAGAAAGGCTCTAATAATTCTATCAAGTTGGTCTTCCACTTCCTTGGGCATCCCTTGTACAGATGTCAGATACTGAGTCATGCTAGCAACTGTCATTTGAACAATTTTAACCTTCCGCTCCAGGGTTGGGAATGATTTACCCCAATGATTGATGCTCTTCTTAATTTTTTCGACCGTTGGTGTCCAGACGGACAACTGGTTCACTCCATTTCCGAGCCAGGCACCCAAAATTCTTGTGGCCTTCCCATCTGGAGCAATATTGATGTTCATTGGAAGGGCCGGTTGGTCCACACTGATTTTGCGTGTTTCATTGACCAATTTCCGGTAGGTTGATGTTCCAACCGGTATGATCTGAGTTTTGGAGACATTAAATTTTGCGCCCGAAGCGCGACACCATAAATTTAATATATTGTCAAGGTCTGCATACTTGTCTTTCTCAGACAGGTACACCGTTGTGTCATCTGCAAATAGTGACACAATGACCCTGTATTCCCGACCGGCACATTTGAAGCCTTTCAATTCAGATGACCGGATCATCTGTGCCAGAGGCTCAATCGCCAAGTTGAAAAGTAAACATGAAAGGGGATCACCCTGTCGAACCCCCCGGGTAACTTTGTACCTGGAGCTGATCACTCCGTTGATCATGACTGAAGTATAAGCATCTGTATAGAGATTTTTGACAATGTTGGTGAAGTGTTTGGGGAAGTTGGCGTGATCTAGAGCCGTCAACAAATATCTGTGTTGAATCTTGTCATACGCTTTTTCTTGATCAAGTGCCACAATTACGCCGTTCTCTTCTTCGAATTCGGCGTAGTTGATGATAGCCTCTGTGAGTTTGACCTGATCAATAATACTCCGGCCCGGCACGAAGCCAGCTTGGTCTTTGTGTATCACAGATGGCGCAGTTTCAGCTAGTTTAAGGGATAAGGCTTTTGTGAAAATCTTGTAGTCACAATTCAAAAGTGTAATGGGCCGATGGTTCCCTACTATCCTTGGATCATTTTTCTTGTGCAGCAGTGAGAGCCAACCTTCGGTAAAATCAGTTTGCGGTGTGACTCCGAACTTTTCTATGTCATTATATACCAGCCTCAGAGCTTCAGCAACATCAAACGGTTTATTTGTCTGTCCCTTGTGTCTCTCACAAAGCTGGTGCAGGTGTTTCCAGAATTCATATGGGAGGCCGTTTATCCCTGGTGATTTTCCGGTGGGCACTATCTGCAGTACCCTACTGATCTCAGCACGAGTCAGGAATTTGCTCATTTCGGCCTTGTCTCTCGGAGAAAGCTTCGATGTCATAGACTCGAAGCATTTTGCAGAAGCTGTGTCTTGATCAGCTTCGGAGGCCAGATCTTCAACTTGCAGATGTTCGTGGTAGTCTCGTGCAACTTTTGCCATTTCATCAGATCTGGTCACATATTCGGGCGGATTTGAGCCCGGAATTTGTAGGGCGCGTAAAGTATCCCGGGGAGCATTAGGTTTATTGGTTTTGGTCCAGAAATCCGTGACCGTTGTTTCGGCTTCAAGCCAATGTCTTGCTGCAGAATTATCCCGGATGCTGACGTTTTCTCTCCAGACCATAGATTTTCTCTTGGAGAGTTTCACCTACCAAGGTCTTCTCTGATTCAGGTTCGTTCGGGTTGTTGAGAAGTTCTATAAGTTTTGCTTTAAGTGTTTCAATCTCTCTGTCAATTGTAGGCATTAATTTCTTTGCCCTCTCACGGCAAACATGGATAACATCGTCTTTGAACTTCTTAAATAATTTCTGGGGATTATTATCGTCCGTTCTTTGAAATTTACACCTCTCAATGGAATCCTCCAACTCTTTTCCAAGCTTCTGGATTTTATCAGAAGTTTCTTTGTCCTTCAGGATATGTAGTGGTAGGCACCATCTCCCGCGTCCAATAAAGGGAAGTTTTGGACTCGAGTACGTGACTGAGACCAACTTATGATCGGTAGGGAGTGCACAAGTAGTCATTTCCCAATCTGTTAGGTCAAGGAGGGAGCTAAGGGTACCAAAATGCGGTCTAATCGGGACTGAGAGCCCGTAGCCTTCTGGAGAAATGAATATTGCAATGTATCAGGGGAAAGTTTGGCGCCATCCATCGCAAAGATTAAATGTGTTCTTGAAGGTAAACATTGCATCTGAGATATTGATAGGGTCCTTATGGTGAGGTAGTCGGTCAATAGCGTCTTCAACCATGTTGAAGTCTCCGAGCACAAAGTCTGGCTGCCGAAGAGGTTTTAATTTTTCCCTGAGAGAGTCGAGGAATTTAGCATTGTCCACCGGATTATTTGGGAGCATAAACCGAGAGAAAAGATAGGATAAGATCACCATGCCATCGTACACTGAGCATCATAGCTCTCCTTCAATAATTATATCTTGCTTGACATCGTTGACATTGGTCAATCGTTTGTTCAGTACAATGGCAGTTCTTTTGCCACCAGGTTGGAAGGGTCCACTGAGGAGTGGATGACAAGACTATTCTCGAATAAAGTGTTCAGTTTATCACGTTCAGAGTCTGTTAGGTGAGTCTCTTGGAGGCCAATACGGCAATACGTTTATCGCGCATGATTTGGTTGACATGCAGCCATTTATCCTGGCCGTCATGGTAAAACGACCGCGCATATTCAATGTCGCAATTTTTATTGCTGCTTTGGATCTCCGGATTATTTTGGTCTTCAACTTCGCACGGTGAGGGTCGTTCTGCAGACGTTGGCTGTTTAGTTGGCGCCTCAGTCGTTGATTGAGAGGCGGATTTGAATTATTTATGGTATTTGTCGATTCAGACTGGGAAGCGGAAGGTGGTGATAAATGCTCGGGTCCTGCTGGGTTAGTGAGTGCATTTGCACTTGCCTCGATATGAGGTGCCTCTGTGTGAGACGACACTATGCGTGTCTCGGCATGTACGCCGTATCCCGATATGGGATTGTCTCCTGCGCCAGAGAGGCGCTGCCCATCCTGGAGGGAGGTACTAGGAGGCCCGTCATCCAAACTCTCAAATCATCATCGAGGGCACGATTGACGGCGTGATCGTGCACCCCTCCGAATATTGGAGTGCCGTCGCCTTTAGCCAAGTTGTCGCCCATAGGTGTTAGGAACGGAGTCCCTGTAAAATAAAGTGAGGAGGCGGTTAGTATACCCCACCGGTGTTAACCAATATTCCGGTGGGAGTGCGCTTTTAACCCAGAACGCACTCGGAGAACGTGCCTGAAGGACAAGAGGTTGTACCGGTGTAGGCCAGAACAACATTATCAGTAGACTTGAGCCTCTCGGCCACGGTTTGTTCAAGCCTAAATAGGCTACCGTTGACAAGAAGAACACCCGGGGCTTTCCTGTCCTACACAGCACAAGCTGCGTAGTCAGTAAATGTGGGCCCCTATAGGTGTGCGCAGATTTACGGTGTCGCCCAGGCCATTCTAGCCCAGGGTGTCGAGTACCTACATACCCAACTTGACACTCTGCGGAGAGGAACTCACATCGAAAGGGAACAACAGTTTATATGAAGGGTTTATTAGTTAAGATCGCATGTATAAATTGGACTATAGGTACAGAGGTAAAGATATCGTGTATATTAGAGGTAGAGATTTCGCGTGTATGGAATGAGAGATAACATGATACTTCGTATGTATGTCGTGGGAGATATCAGAGTATCAGTATGGACGATGGCCCCCATTTGCGCCACGGAAGGAGCGTGTTTGATTGTTGCGGCGGAAAGCCCCGCGACCACGGCCCCCTTTCGAAGAGGATGGTCCGGGAGATGGGTGGTAGCCATCATCGAGATCCGAGAAGGTTTTCTCGTCAGCGGTGAGGGTGGCGAGCGTAGCTCCAAACCATCCAGGGATGGATGGGAGAGAGCACATACCAGTCGGATGGTCGTTGGATTTGCACCCAGTGCATTTAAATTGAGCGTCACCGGTACGAGGGCGACCACGTCCGAAGCGGTGCACCTCGAAGGTGAGGTTGCGAACCATAGCACACCACTGCATCCAACGATCAAGGGGCATGTTCGGAGGGTTCACGTACATGTTCCACACAGAGTAGAATGTGGTTTTGTTCCGAGCCATGCGGGCACTGAATACGTGGAGGGAGTTGATGACATCGGAAGCAATAGCAGTGGGTGCCTGGTTCGGGTGTGGCTTGGCGTTCTGCAGAAGGAAGTCGACAATGTGTTGGAGGGACATGAGCTGGCGCATGATTGCAGCCGCAATGGCGTCGTTAGAGGCTTGTGAATCCACGCACGCAAACCCGTCGAGGGTGGCGATATAGCTCGGGAGAGGGACGTTAAAAGGTTCAATGAGGAAAGTGATGTCGGGAGTTGAACAGACCCCGAGTGCGACCAAAAAGCTCATTGCGGCGTCATCACCATCGACAAGCAGGTACTGATATGGGGGTGGGTATCCAGCACCATGTAAGACAATAGAGTATAAGAATAAAATGATAGTACCTCTCGTCGAGAGCTCCTTTCGCAATGGGAGCGATGATATTGATCTTCTCATCTCCAGTGATCTTACAAGCGGCAGCGACAATCTTCGCGGAGGTGGCCTGGAGGTCATCTAGCCCAGAGGCACGATAAGGACGTACCCAGGCTTTAGGGCCAGGCTCCGAGCGGAGCGCAACACGGCTAGCCACTGTGGTATTCCTCCAGACGGATTCCGCCAGTTGAGTGTTCGGGAAGCCGCCGGGCGGCGGGGTCGTGTATTGTTGCCCATTGTCGAGGGTGGTTACGCCATTGATCTCACTAATGATCTTTGGAGAGGTGCGGGATGTAGAGCGACCGGAATCGGACTGGGTCATATGTTGGTCCTCTGCTGAATACATCCGTTAGCATAAGATGGCGAAGTGTTTTGTGTTTCGTACGCATTTGGAAGGAAGGTTGGGGGTCGTTGAGTGTGGGTGACTCAGAACGAATGCGTTGACGTCGCAGCGAGTCTTCAAGGGACGTGGTTGGGCTCGGTTTTCGTTTCCGATAGGGGCTGGAGGCACTGGACGATGAGGCGAGTTGCGACAGTGTAGCGAGATGATAAGGGGTTACCCAAATGTCTGCAGCTGTCCGCTTTTAAAGGTTTAATCATGGAAAATTGGGGGTGAAATGGGTAAATAAAATAGAGATGGAGCATCGGGCTCGGGTAAGTGGTGTGCCGCCGGGCAAGTGGCGTGCGGTACAAAAGATGACGCGGACATAGGTGGAACAGACATCTTTGTCCAGATTTTTATTAACGGGTAACATCGGGCTCGGGTGGTGTGCGGTCAAAAGATGACGCGGACATAGGTGGAACAGACATCTTTGTCCAGATTTATTAACGGGTAACATCGGGCTCGGGCGGCGTGCGGTACAAAAGATTACGCTGACATAGGTGGAACAGACATCTTTGTCCAGATTCTTATTAACGGGTAACGTCGGGCTCGGGCAAGTGGTGTGCAGTCGGGCAAGTGGCGGCGGTGCAAAAAGATGATGCGGACATAGGTGGAACAGACATCTTTGTCCAGATTTTTATTAACGGGTAACGTCGGGCTCGGGCAAGTGGTGTGCAGTCGGGCAAGTGGCGTGCAGTGCAAAAAGATGACGCGGGCATAGGTGGAACAGACATTTTTTCCATATTTTTTATTTACGGATAACATATTGCACGGGATTGAGGGAGTGGAAGGTCAGGGGCTGACCAGCAATGTCAGGGACAGTGGCAAGACAGTGGTAAGTCTGCGGTAGTGAAAGGGGCGGCAGACTGAGAATGGCGTGGTGGTTTGTGGAGCCATGAGGGAATGAATAATCCGAGGTCTAGACTTGGTCTGGACCGTCTAACCAGGCAAAGCAATGACGCAAATGCGGTAGTGTTGGAGAACTTTAAGCAAACTGCGTCATTCACGACGACAAGGTGCAAATGACCCGACACATTTCCGGGTCACGTGCCATGCCGATAAATGCCGATGGCCCTCAATGGCCATTGTTCGCAGTATTAGGACGTCGGTTGACTTGGAAATGGTTCAGGATTTTAGATAAGTACTTATATGGAGTCAACTCCAATAAAATATGGAAAGTGCGACTGTTTCACTGCGACGCGACAAAACTCGCGGACTCGCGATTTCTGGCAGCGCACATTGCCCGAATCAATCCAACAATCTAATTTGACTACTTGAATACAAATCCCATAGTATTCTCGGGGTAGAATTCTCCAGATGTAGTGGCCTCTGCTGCTTTTCTCCTCTTGTCGGCTTTCTTCTGACTGCAGACATGACAGGTCCCCGGAAATTTTCCCAATTTAATGGTAAAGAACTCGCTCGTCGCCGGTTTCCACGTCTTGCAGCTGCTGCACTTGCTTGTTGCAGGGTTGGCGGAGTCCATCAGAGTGAGTAGGGTGGTGGCAAATATCGAAGCTCGTGACCGCGATTGTTATGAGAATGTATTATTTGAGTTAAATTGATTATGTATTGTTATTCTGCTTGTCTGAGCACATCGAAAGCAATCCACTAATATTCTAATCGGGCGGACAATGGTCTACAAAATGATCGATCCTTCACGTGGCCCGGAAATGTGTCGGGTCGATTGCGCTTCCTTTCACGACGTGGGGGGTGTATATATTTTCCGGAAACTTCCCACACGGACCGTAGTGCCCGTAGGAAGACTGAGCTCATCGCAAGTCGTCGCCAGTCGGCATCCCGATGCTCTGTAGTCTGTTGCAAGGCAGACAGTGAGTTTAGGGGAGAGTTAGTTCTTAATAAAGAGTGGATTTGTACTCCTGTTCAAAGGGATATATGTAAAAGCCAGCGGTTTTTGTTTTCCAGCCGGTGTGACAGGTTTCTGAGTCGTATTGCAGCGTATACGCTGCGAGGGGGATACTATAGGTATTTCTCTTGTAGCCTCATATGAGGATTCTCTATACGAGAAGAACCCTTCACAGTTTTACCTGCGAAGGGCCGACTATGCAGGAATACCCAGCGTAGTCGTTATCCGACATGGTGGTATCGGATCAAGAGCCCTCCTGTGAAGCTCAATCTTGATATCGTTCAAATGTAATCCAGATGCCCAAAACGGCTGCTTTTATTCAAGAATATATACAATAATACTGTAATATGTACACTAATTAGACGAGAACGGTAGGGCCGGGATTGAAATGCCAAAATTAAAAAGAATGTAAGATGGGATAGATGGGAGGGACAATGTAACGAAACCACAGCCAACCTATAGGGTGTGCGGAGCATTGGCAGCCAGGTCGTCGAGCTTCGCGCATCCATATATTGCCATGTCTTCTTGGAGGGACCTCGAAAACAAGCTACAATTTGTAGTGAGCCACATTGTATATTCTAAGAACATGTCGACTTACCGAGACATGGCGTCCTCGGCCCCTTTTGTAACGTCTCTGACCTCCGCCAAGGCCTTGTCGACAGCCTCCCAGAACTTGGGCACCTTGTCCTCCTTGTCCTTAATATCGTCGCCGTCGACCTCAGAGTCAATAGTTTCGGCCGGTTCTTGTCGGGATCCGGATTTGGATTTGTCGCCCTTCTTTTGAGATTTGTCGAGATTTTTCTGGTAGATGAAACGCTTCATAGAATCAAATTATTAGATTCTGCTCAGTGAGAGAAATGACAAACTTACCACATACGCCATGCGGCCAACTCCGCTGATAACTTGACATCAGGGGCAACCTTGACTCCCAAGGCAAGTACACGCTGACAAAGGACGAGGATATCCTGCGCATCCTTGCGGGTGGGTCCTCCTGGCACCACATCGGCTGGATCACAAGCATGACCCACCGAGTCTTTAATCTGAGATGCAATTGTAAGCACAATAAAGGCATGATTGGTTATGACTCACGGCGTCCTTGATAAGGTTACGGAACTTTGTGAGCTGGTATCGAGCTCGGCCTTTGATGACCTCGTACTTAGCCTTGTCGCCCTTGACTTCCGAGGTTAGGCCCTATGACGGATGTTTTTCAAGGTAATTCTGTAATGCCATGAATGAAAGGTCGAAAGTGCACTGAAAACATACGAGAAGTCGGACTACAGGGCCACTGGTCGCATTTTTATGGACGTAGGAAGGGGCCTTGTGATCCACCAAGGTGAGGAAAGCACCCATGTCAATGCGGCCCTATTCTCAATCAGACCAGTACCATTTAGAATAGAATCTTGATACTTACCTCGAGGCCAGTAGGGATACGGTACCTAGCCTCTGCTGGCACGAGGCTAGAAAGCTGGTCGCTTCCTTCAAGGAGATCGGCCGCAATCCATACACTCTGTTGTGGACCTGTGAGCTACATTAGAGTGAAGAAAAGTCAGCTGTAATCAGAGCGAGAACATAAGGCAGACCTGGCTAAAGAGCTTGAGTTCCTCATGGGCCTGGAGCTTGAGACGCAACTTGCGCGACAAACTGTCGGCATACTGGCCCAAATCTTCAGGAGCCGGTCGCTTGCGGTAATTGAGTTCGAGAGCCGGGCTTGAAGAAGCAGGAGGGTTGAACTCGCGGTTCTGTGCAGTCTCTTCGTCAGAGTCGTCTCTCTGAGCAGGGCCCGTGTCTCTTGGGGGGCGAGGAGGAGTTTTTTGAAGCCAATGCAGAGGAACATTGGACATTGTAGAGAACTTGAAGAAAAAGGCGAAAAGAGTGTGATGCTGCAAGAGAAAAACAGCGAGATTTTCTTGAGTGAAAATGGGAGACGATGGAGAATGGAAGAGAGTCGCCAAAAAAAAAATTGGTTGCTCGACATCACGTGCATCCCATTCGGATTTTCGGCCGTGAATTGTTGCTCCCCTCACGTAAAATCGCGATCCAAAATGCCGGCCCATCGAGTCAAGTCCACAGGGGAGTGGAGGCCAATATGTATAGCAATCATATATTTGATACTTCTTTCACGTTTCGAAGACCTTCCTGGCGATTCAAACCGCTTGATATGTCGAATCTGTTCTGTCTCGGAAACTGCTCTTGAAGACGTCGTAATCAAAAGAATGTCCAAGAGCAGCCATATTAGATCTCTGGGGCACAAAAATGCACTGCAGGCTTTGGCCAATAAAAATTCTAGACTCCCGCAAGCTCTTCCTGAGCGACCGCCACAGGCAGTGCCGCTCTCGTTTGTTGATATGCTGGGGCCAAGGCCGAAACCACCACCAGAACCAAGTCGCAGGCCTCCGAGTCCTGTCGAGAATCCATTCTCGGATATAATGCTATACGATGACGGGTTCTTCGATAATACTGGCCAGAGAATAAAATTTTCAGCCGGTCATTTACCAGACCACGACATGCTTGCGCGCACTGAAGTTCAGCAATAGATCGGTTGTCCCTTCTCCCAAATCATTCTATATTCGGCCAGTTCTCTGATGAGCTTGAAGACGAGCCCGATTCCGAAGCGACAGTCGATGGGGCTTTTGCAGCTGCTATGCGTCGCATGGGTGAGTACGAAACATCCAGAATGATTTCCAACTTTGAATTGTACTGTCAGCACAGGGCCTCACTGCAGGGGTTACTGCGACGTGGGCGGCTGGGCGATACAAGAAGAGAGGTAAAACGCAGTAGATTGTCTGGAGAATAGACTAGAATAGTGTAAAGAGCCTAACTACCTATCGTAGGATTATATACTGCAGGGCGTAGCAATGACTACTGGTCACCAAGGAGTCCGTTGGAAATAACAGTTGCATCGTTGAAATACGATCGCGGTTGAAATGCGATCGGGTTGAAATACGATCGAGGTTGCAAATGATCGAGGTGATCGAGGTGAAATAACCCGATCAGGGACGAGGGCGATCGAGGGTTTTGGAGCATGATGTCGGAAGAGGAACGGACGAGGTGAAGGAGGGGAGTCGATAGGTGCATCCCGAGGTATAACCCGGTGAGTGTCTGCGTAGTCGCCGGGTTACTGGAATGAATTGGATGTGGAAAAGAGCAAATCATGACATTACCCCCCCCCCTAGGGATGCTTCGTCTCGAGGCATCAATGCTTCTTTTTTCGCCTAGGGGGCGGGTTCTCCATTTTCCAGCCCCCTTTTCCGTTCGGGATCTCTCGAGGGGCCCACGGGTTCTTCTTGTAATATTCCGCCAGGGCATCCTCAGCACCCACCAAGTGGTATTGCGGTTCCCACGTGTATTCCTCCTTTGGGTAGCCTTCCCAGCGGATATAGTACCGCAGGCTCCGGTTGTGCACTTTGATGTTTAGCACTTCCCCGACCTCATACAAATCTACACCGTCCACCACGTCAGGTGGGGGCGGAGGGACCGCCTTTTGGTGTTCCGCTACCAGGGGCACCCACAGCTTCAAGAAGACCGTGTTGAAGACCGGGTGTACTTTCCAGGTGTCGGGCAACTTGAGTTCGTACGAGAGCGATCCGACCTTGCGTACAACCTTGAAAGGTCCATGCCGTTTATTGTCCAACTTCTTCATAGGTCGATGGGTCATCAGATTTTTTCCCGACAAGTACACCTCATCACCGGGTTCATAGCCGGGGTCTTCACCTCGCTTTCGGTCGTAGAAGCGCTTCATTGTTTCTTGCGCCACACGCATCGACGCGGCGGCTTCTTCGCGTACGAGT
This sequence comes from Mycena leptocephala, assembly GCA_029378395.1. Taxonomy (NCBI): domain Eukaryota; kingdom Fungi; phylum Basidiomycota; class Agaricomycetes; order Agaricales; family Mycenaceae; genus Mycena; species Mycena leptocephala. The sequence goes on along the minus strand of JARJLF010000302.1, from coordinate 13,103 downwards.
TGCATTTGTTTTGCGAAGTTATCGGCCGCCTCCATTGGTACCTCGAGCCTTGGCTCTGTCCCCTTCCGCGGGTGAAAACCCAGCATCGTATAGAACGGGCTGAACCCGGTCGTCGTATGCACCTTGTCGTTGTAGCTGAATTCTGCCAAGGATAGCCAGTCCGCCCAATCGTCCTGCATGAAGTTGGTGAACACCCGCAGATATTGCTCTATTTCCTGGTTAACCCGCTCGGTCTGTCTGTCCGTTGATAAGCCGGAAAATGGAACACTAGTGAAATAGGCACAATTTTGCGATTTTACTATGTTCTACGCACATCTAAGGGGTAACATGAGTCCCGAATGGTTATCCATAGGCTTAACCCACGAAGGACCATAGCGAGTCCGTCCGAGAGGGTGACTGACCAGAAACACGAATACTGGTTTAGCTCCTTAAACCAACGGATGTATTATACACTAGTCGATCCTTTGGATTTAGACTACAGTGGGGCCTACAAGGCAGGGAATTAGAATAACATCCACTCTGAGGGCTCGTACCAGAAGACGGCTATGTTAAACCATGGGTTTAACCAATTGTTGTGGTGACTTTGCGTAGTTGACGTGGCGCGACGAATCACGTGATGAGGTCGGCTCGGGACGGATTAACCGGCAACGGTTAATCCGGTCAATTACTAAACCGATCAATGTTACCAACCCAAAACGGGGTTCCTAATTAAGATCGGTAGAGTATGTGATATAACTCGGCAACCACTTGGCGGATTAGGACGGTTGGGGGCTCTATCGAAAGCTAGAGTCCTACGCTCTCTGAATCTGAAGGTCCTGTTCGGGGGACACCAAAGACGCGTTTTAACCAATAATCCAAAGTTGACATGCGGTGTATTAAAGGTTGGCGTGCAACGATCGGAAACGTAGGGGTAGATCAGTAGATCCTATACATAACGCGGACACGTGCATACCCGACTAAGCTACCAGAACTAACACATGTATACCCGGTAGTGTAATCACCATAGTGTAAGAGTTTTAGTGTACAGTATATAAGGAGGACGGGTTTTAACGGTACAGCACTGAATCGGGAGTCCCTGCTGGAGTCAGTACCTAAACGGTATCTGTCTCGTCTCAGGTCGTCCAAGTTCGGGGCTTGCTTCTTAAACCAATACTCTTAGAGTTTGTGTTTCAAGTTTCAAGTTTATAAAGAGTTGATTGTTGCCTTTGGATTAACGTCCACTGTTGGATTTGAGTTTGGGATCGTCGGAATATTGGTCTTGTCAGAGCTATTGGTCTTGTCAGAGTTATTGGTCTTGTCAGAGTCATTGGGATTGTTGGATTTATTGGCTACCAGAACCAGTGTTGTTCTGTGTGCAAAGCTGAGAAGCTTGTATCTAAAAACCACTTGTAGAAAAGAGCATCCTTTCCCAAGGATCTTAATTCTGCTAGTTTGCGCACTTTGGGGGAAAGCTTGGTTTAGAGTAATCCACAAAGCAACCAGCAACAGGAAAACTTAAACAGTGTTCCTTGGACCTTTCTAAAGTGTCCTAAAGACTTGTAACTCGTCGGACATCATCTAGACGTTCAACAAGGAGGAAAGGAGACGTATTCAGTTGATAGTTGTGGCCTAATACATTATTCTACGGAATAAGTGTATTACTGCATTCTGTCCGTTGGGTTCGAGCTTACTAGTATACCTGTCGTAGATACCGAGCAACCCTTTCACCGTCTGCGGGTGATAGGCCGTAGATGCGTTCGATTTCACGCCTAGCAACTTCAGCAGATCCCGCATGAAATGCCCCACAAAAATCTGGCCCCGGTCGCTGATCACCACTTCTGGTAATCCATAGTCCTTCCAGACGTGGTCGCGGTATAGGCGGGCGATCCCTTCGCCACTAATGTGCTCCGTGCAGGGAAGAACTCGGATAGCTTTGCTGAGCCGGTCCACAATTACAGCGATCGAGTCGAACCCGTTGCTCTCTGGAAGTTTGACAATCAAGTCGATCGAGATATACTGCCAGGGCCGTTCGGGAACAGCGTTCGGGTGTAGTGGTCCCCTCGGTCTCGTGGGGAAGATCTTGGTGCGTTGGCAGGTGGGGCAGGCCGCAACATACTTCTTGGTCTCCTTCAGGACTGTAGGCCAATAGTAGTTGCGAGTCACCAGCTCCGCCATCCGATATTGCCCGGGGTGTCCAGCGAGATAGTCATCATGGTGCGCTTTAAGAACCCGGTGTCTCAGTGTTTCATCGGGCGGAACGTAAATCAGCCCGTCCTTGGTCAAGAACCCGTTGTGTTCTTCCCATCCGCTGTCTTCCTTCCCGAGTGCCTCCTTCGCGCCGTCCTCCCAAAGGTGCTTCTTCTGCTTGATCTCATCCATGAACCTATCACCCGGCGTGTCGTCGAGTACTGCGAGCATGGCCCGCAGAAACTCCGCCCCACTAACCGAGTTGTTCGCGAAGAGTGTCTCCGGAAGCAGCACCATGTTCGAATTATCGTGCTCTCCACGTTCGTGACCTCCTCATCGGGATAACACATCCGTCTTGGTGTGTTGTTTCCCGGGTTTATGCACTAGAGTAAAGTCGTACTCACTCAGCTCTAGTGACCATCTGGCTTGCCGCCGGTTCAACTTCTTGGTGGTGGTGAAGTATTCCAGATTCTTATGATCCGTCCATATCTCGAACTTCCGTTGGCTTCCCTGTAGGAAGTGTCGCCACTCGTATAGGGCGTGCATCACCACCAACATCTCTTTGTCGTGGATATCATAGTTGCGCTCCGTGTCGTTCAGGCCTTTAGACAGGAATGCAATCGGCACCCATACTCCAGCTTGGCACTGCGTCAGGCAAGCCCCAGTCGCGAAATCGGAAGAATCCGCCTCAACTCTCCACTCCCCGTCGTCGGTAGGGAAGTGGAGGACGGGCTCGGAGGTCACCGCGTCGATCAGTCGTCGGAAAGCCGAGTTCTCCTCCGTACCCCATCTCCATCGCGTGTCCTTCCAGGTTAACCGGGTTAATGGTTTTGTGTGATCGCCAAATCCCTTTATGAACCAGCGGTAGAAGTTGAGGAACCCGAGGAAACTCTGAACGTCCTTGACCGTCTTGGGCGTAGCCCACTCTCGCACCCCAGCAACCTTCACGGGGTCCATGCGAATCTTCCCATCTCCAATGATTACCCCCAGGTATTCCACCTCCCGTTACTCGAACTCGCACTTCTCGTGCTTGAGGAACAGGTCGTTATCCTTCAACACCTGTAACACCTCTCGCACTGTCGCTCGATGGTCCTCCAAATTGTCCGAGTAAATGAGGATGTCGTCCAAGTACACAATAACCCGGCCTTCAGCGATCTGCCTTTCGAAGATTTCGTTCATCATCGATTGGAAGGTCGCGGGCGAATTAGTGAGTCCGAAGAACATCACCAGTGGCTCCCACAGCCCTCGGTTGGTCATGAAGGCAGCCTTCTCTTCATCTCCTTCTTTGATCCGAATGTTGTTGTAGCCCCATCGAACGTCCAGTTTAGTGAACCAGGTTGCCTTTCGGAGCATATGCATGATCTCCGAGATCAACGGGATCGGGTACCGGTTCTTGATGGTAAGTTCGTTCAACTTTCGATAGTCCTGTACGGGACGTAGCTTCCCGTCTTTCTTCTTCACAAAAAAGAATGGGGAGGCCCAAGGTGATTTGGAGGGCCTGATGCGTCCCGTCTCCAAGTGTTCTTTTATGAACGCGTCTAACTCGCGTTGCTCTGCCGGGTTGAGTGGGATATTGCATCCCTTGACCGGTTCAGAACCCGGTTTCAGTTCGATAGCGTGGTCCCACTTCTTCCGTTCGGGGAGCTTGTCGAACTTGTCTTTCTCGAACACCCCGCAGAAATCCCGCAAGTAGTGCTCCGGTACGCTGTCTTCCAGGGTTTGTTCCCCTTTGGCCTTGTGCGCGGTGGCCGCCAGCTTGGTGGCCACGCTGCCCATGGCTCGGATGTGGGCTGAGTCGTGTTGTGGCAGCGCAGATTCGGAGTAGATGCGAGTTATAAAAACCCGGTCGCCCTCCTGAATCTCTTCTTGGTCTTCCTCGTCCCACTCCTCTTGCAGCCTAGCGCGTTTGCAAGCAGGGGGGCACCGGGAGAACTTCAATTCCCCCTTTTCCCAGTCGATCTCCGGGTTGTGTTTCCGGAGCCAGTTGTATCCGATGATCACATCGCTCTTCCCCGTATCTGTAATGGCGAGGGGGAAGACCTCCGTGTGGTCCCAGATTGTAAGTCGGAGGCGCACGACGTGTGTGATCAGCCCTCCTTTGTTCAACGTCCCATCGGCGTTATAAACCGGGATGGGGATGGGGAGTGCCTCTCTCTCCATCCCCAGTTCTTCTACCACGCTTTCGTTGATGAACCCGCCCATGGCACCGCTGTCGATTAACCTGGTGACGGAACAACCCTGTAAGTTTTTCAGCCCTTCGAGGGTTACCGGGATCATCATCGAGCTCCCGTTCATGGCGCGTATATAGGATGGGGGTTCTCGCAACGCGTCCAGTGCGTCGGGGGGGTACGTTGTCATTAGTACCTCCAGAAGTTCGTCGGTGATTTCGGCATGTCTGTGAGGGTGAGTCCACCGACGGACTATGTCTCCTGCCTCGGCGGGATGTTCGTTAATCCGGGCTAACGTTCGTTCCGCACTTCCAACGGGGAGTCTGCGCCATTCCGCTTTCTCCCTTCGTTGCGCCCTCGGCTTGCGCCTTTTGGAGCGTAGAGAGGGACTGGCCCTCTACTCCATATCGTCGTTCCTTCGGTCGTCGTTGATTCACCGTCGTCGGAATCGTCTACATCAGTCGGCTCAGGTTCCACAGTGCATAAAACTTCAAATGAATTGGGAGATGCAACTGGTACACTGGAGCGTGGTATAGGTCGTAAGTGTGTAGACTTCACTCGCGACTGGCGGAAAAATCCTCCTGGTCCTGTTCTTCCTTTATCGCCTCGGCGTACATGGCCCGGAACTGCGGGTCCTGCAGGAGGCGGCGAGGGCAGTTCCGCGCCAAGTGTCCTTCCTGCTTGCACTTGTAGCAGGTAGGGCGTGGCGAAGGTCCCTTTCCCTTGCTGTCCGCACGGTCTATGTCCATAGGAACCGGGGCAGCAGCTACGGAGGTAGAGGGCGCGGGGTTGCTAACTGGGTTGTTCCCAAAATGGGTGACCGGGTTATTCCCCTGACCTTTCCACTCGGTCTTGCGCACGTTCCCAGGGTTGTTCGAAGGGAAGTAGGAGGAGTGCATCTTTGGGGCGGAAACCGTGTTCCCCCCATCACGAAGGCTGCCCTCCATAACCCGGAATGCCCGGTTCAGCCCATCGTGTTTGATAACTTGCTTCTTCCAGCCTTTGTAGTCCACAGGCAGGTCTGACTGACTATAGACCGCCCTGACCACCTTGTCATCGATGCCGCACTTGAGCAATCGGATGAGGGTGACTTCGTCGTACGCCGCCGTCTTGTTCAGGGAGTCGAGCACGGTGAAATATTCCGTGGCCGTGCTCTTGCCTTGGCGGAGTTTCTCCATCTTCGCCTGAGCAATCTCGACTTGCGCACCGCCCTTGAACGCTTCAAGGACTGCGAGGCGGAAGTCCACCCAGGTGGAATACGATCCGGTCGCATCCTGGGTCTGCATGGCCAACACGGCGTTGTTGGCCCATTGCGAGGCAGAGCCGTCCTTCATGTAGGAGAGCGCGAAGGTAATCTTCGTGCTGTCCGTGGCGTAGGCGGTGTTGCCGTTGAAGTTCAGCCAACAATCCGCCAGGAACTGGTCCACCTGCTCGGAATCTCCGTTGAACGTATGCGGGGCAGCAACCCAGGGCTGCTTGGTGTTGACCTTGACCTCCCCGGACGTCCCGAGAGAGGGGCGGCGGTCAATGGCCGCGTCGCGGAGGGCGCTCATGGCCTCTCTCAGCAGCTTGTTCTGCTCGATCCGTTCATCCCCGGCTTGTAGCAGCTGGGCGCGAGCATCCCCCAGCTGACCCTGGAGTCCAGCGAGGGTCTCGTGGAGTGTGCGGGCCTCGTTATGAGACTTGAGGGCCTGCTGGTACAAGAGCGCCGAGCGCTGGTCCTCGGGCTGGATCTCAAAGACTCCGGGGTCCGGCATGGTAAATTCGTTGTTGTTCATCGTATCGTCCAGTCGAGTCGTCGGTAGGTTGACACTATTCTTTTGTCAGCACAGGGCCTCACTGCAGGGGTTACTGCGACGTGGGCGGCTGGGCGATACAAGAAGAGAGGTAAAACGCGGTAGATTGGGCTCTGGAGAATAGACTAGAATAGTGTAAAGAGCCTAACTACCTATCGTAGGATCATATACTGCAGGGCGTAGCAATGACTACTGGTCACCAAGGAGTCCGTTGGAAATAACAGTTGCATCGTTGAAATACGATCGCGGTTGAAATGCGATCGGGTTGAAATACGATCGAGGTTGCAAATGATCGAGGTGATCGAGGTGAAATAACCCGATCAGGGACGAGGGCGATCGAGGGTTTTGGAGCATGATGTCGGAAGAGGAACGGACGAGGTGAAGGAGGGGAGTCGATAGGTGCATCCCGAGGTATAACCCGGTGAGTGTCTGCGTAGTCGCCGGGTTACTGGAATGAATTGGATGTGGAAAAGAGCAAATCATGACATGTACAGGAATGGATGACGAGTCTGATGAAGAGGGCGAGGATGACTTTGGATTTGCAAGAGTGGATGAGGATGAAGCGTGGTTTCCTCATGGATCACGAACAGTAGGTTTTATTCTGCATTGCGGCATGCCATGACAAGCCGGACAGTTTGCTGACAACTTGTCAGATGTTTATGCTTGATCTTCTCGATAACTTGCCCAGGCTCCGCCTGTCAGACGACCACCTCAAGTCAATTATTTGGGTAATGCGTGAATGCAGAACACCCAATGTGCCTAGCTTTTCGGCTTTGCGGAAGAAACAGGAATCACTGACCCGCACAGCGGGAATTCCGAGCCAACATCACACGTCGTCACTTGGAAATCATTTCTATATGAATCACCCGGCAAAACTCTTTGCATTGGTAAATATCTCTTCCACTGCATCGCACTTTGATAATTTTTTACGTACAGGATTGGGCTAATCCCCTTGTACGGCCATTCATACATGTTTATCCAGAAGTAATGGGCCCAATCTCTGAGTTTTGGCAGTCTGACAAATGGACAACCGAAATTGATCTCGACGAGCTTTCCTCGATGTGGGCCAATTGGGAGGACAGGTCCAAGTCGCATCGTCATTTTTATATAAAAGAATTGGCACAGCTATGTGATGGAACATTTGTAGTCCCCCTGCGCTGGATCACAGTCAATAATGTTGTCCATGCTGATGTTCATGATGCGGAATACGTTCAAACTGAACAGGTGATCTCCCTACCTCAGTTGAACAACATTGTTTTGTAATTTATTTTATTGCAGGGCGCCCACTTCCGTTTAAAGCCAGGCTTCCGGAGAATCCTAGCGTCCAATCTGCTTTCTAATTATCTTGATTTATGCACTTCCTTTAACATCACATTCACCGGTCTGTGAATCGTTTCCAGTGTTATATATGAATATGGCTTACCGGCACACAGATTATCATCCAAATTATCCTATGCCCCATCCATTACGGGAAAAAGCTCGCGGGCGACCAATGTTCCGTCTCCGAATTATGCCTTGGAGTGACGATGTCTCTGGGAATGTCAGCAAACAGTACAATGCGCACACAAATATGTATGTTACCATCCTCAATCTTCCACATCAAAAACTCCAGCAAGAGTATTTTGTTCGCTTCGCGTCAACCTCTCCTCATGCTTCGTCATCGGAACAATTTTGTAGCTCTTAGCGAAGACTGGTATATTTCTTTTGTGATGGTTCGCACTTTATATAACTCATACTTCAAGTATTCCTGGTGTCTGGCATGAAGCATATGACTGCGAATCTGAGCAGGAGATCTTATTCGAAATTATCCCACATGTTTTACCAGCAGATAACCCCCAACAATCTGAGACATCGTCGCATATTGGGATGGCAGGCAATTTTGGTTGTCGCCGTGACTTGACAGGTAATCATCAGATCTACGCATTGACCAGACAAGTTGAATCTATTTTTCAGGCGGAACTAAAGAATATCGTGAGACCGATGAAGGTTATAGTGCACTTTATGAGGTATGTTGTCTCATTTTTGATGTTTTTGACCCCTAATCTGTGTCCTTGTAGCCTGGAGAGCGTCGACAAACCAATGTAACTGTTCAAATAATTCGGTTGCAGGTTTGGATGGCATGCCTTGGTGATCAGACCACCCTAGACATGCTATATAAATCGACGGGCGTCAAGGACAAGATAGCGCAATATTGGATTGCGCAACTCCTTGACAAAGCGAAAGTGGCTCACCAGGAGAAGCTATCTAACCGGGATACTCGGGATGCCGAACTGAACAACCCCAATTGTAAAGGGCTGGCGCGTTCCACACTAAAAGAGCGCATTAAAAACCGCATTCAGAGAGACTTGTGGGATTGGGTTGTACAACAGCCTAATGAGTTTATTTTGCTTCCGGAGAATGATCGTAAGTGTTGTCTTGTTTGAGAATAAATTGTTTACACTTTGGTTTCAGCATTCAGACTTCGGCTCGATCTAAAACCTGGCATCCACTATAATGTCCTTTTGCAATCCCGAGGTAAATTTCCTTTTCGTGATTCGAAGTACGGATATTGAACACTTCAAGGTATTGATCCCCATCGTGACACACCAGCCGAAATTCTTCACACCTATTTGCTGGGGAATAACAAGTATGTCTGGCATGATTCAACCAAAAATTGGGACGATGAAAAGGGGGATTTGTTTGCAAGCCGACTCCAAGCTTCCTGTCTCAACAGCCTGTCCATCCCTCCTCCTCGTGCGCGATATGTAGTCCAATATAAGAATTCGCTCATCGGCAAACATTTCAAGATGCTCCAACAGCTCGGAGTATTTCATCTGCATGATTTATGCTCCCCTCTGCTCTTCGATCTTTGGAAGGCGACCGGAGAGCTTGGAGCGCTTCTTTGGTTCCCAGAAATAAAAAATATGGATATCTATCTTGTAATGTGTTTTAAACAGCAGTGTATCGAAAGCTGATTCGTTTTCAGGCAGATCTCAATATCTTAATTAACAACGTCCTCGATATTTGGGGCTTGATAGACCCTAACCGGATCCTTGTTAAGGGAAAGCTCCATGTTCTGACTCATCTTGTGGATGATGTGCGACGGTTCGGTCCTTCTGTGATTTATGCAACCGAAATCCAAGAGTGCTGGAACGCTATTTTTCGCTTGTGCAGCATTTTTTCGAACCATATTTCGCCCAGTCGTGATATTGCGAGAACCCTCGCCGATATGGAGCGATTTAAACACATGGTCAGCGGTGGATGGTGGAAAGACAGCGAAGGAAAGTTTGTTAGAGCTGGAAGCAGTGTCAGGTCTTTCCTAGTTTCAAACTCGCAGCTTCAACGCAGACTAGGATGGTCGGAAAAAAACACTGTCGAAAGTGGTAGCTCCATATTTCTTCTACCATTGCATTCATATTTTCTTATAATTGACCAGGAACTGTCAAGCTTGAGGCGTTAGTTAAAAGACACCCCAAAGTCTGGAACATGACATCACCAGAACCGGCCCCAGTGGGCTCTACTTGGGTGAATTGTAAATCGGTCATCGCACAGTCTGGAGATGCTTGTAAGCCCGGGTTCTGGATTTTTGTACAGACCGGGAAGGTGAGCCAAAATATTGTCCATTCTGCTCAAGTAATGTTTTCATATACATATAGGAATCTGAGCCTTTCGTTGGGCGCATTACAAAAATTCTGGCCAGAGATGGGTCGACGTTAAAACACCATGGCAATGTTGTGGTCGATGTCGATCCATTTATTATTCTGGATGTCAAGGACCAACGATTAAACATGCCTATACTCGTTCAGTCGATAGAAGCATCTAATGTGATTGTTCATCCCGAAGTGAGTAAATTAATGTTCTCTTCGAAAAGACGACAATTTATTGTTCGGCTAGGAAATTATGCTATCGTTTAATGTGCAGCATGATTGTGTTTTTTGCAAATGCAAGGCTGCCTCGGTTTTTGTTCGGCAGGAACGCATCTTCACTGACCTCACAGAGCTTGAAATAAGCCATTCTCCGGAACAGCGTTTCATTTTGAATATGCATGCCCTCCATAACGCACATCTCATTCGGGATATTCTTCTCAGGTCACTCACAGAACCAATTCCGTACCTTCAAGATCGGGCTGCTAGTCATGGCCGATTTGCCGCACAACTTCGGGAAACGGGACCAGCGAAACGTGCTGAAACTCAAGCCAAAACCAAGGCAACTCGGGAGAAGAATAAACAAAAGGGGATCGTGTTGGCCTCAGCACAGGCACAAAGGCAACGAGATGAACAGGGCCATGGAGAGGACTCGGACATGCTGGTCGTCGAACATAATTCTGATGTTATATTTTTGGGCTGAAAATTATTGATGTGCACCTGATCATATTTCACTTCATTCATGGGGCTCCCTCTGAAAAGTAGGGAAAATATTCAAGTACAAGGACAAGATCCATTCCCGTTCGGAGAAAATTTTCCTAATAACGGACATAAGTGATTATTTTTTGGGGTGAGGATTTTTGTCGGAGGGCAATGATTGCCTTTTTGGGCTCAAGTCAAGTCGTCAACATGTGCGGAACCATTTTGCACTCAAAACATGGGGGGTCCCGTAAACAATTCTGAAATTTTGACAGTATCAGCCTTACACATTTTTGTGTCTCAGTCTATGAGCACATGTACAAATTATCAGTCATTATATATTAACGGGTATTATAAAAGTGTTCTGGTTCTGCTGATTAACATTAAGACGCACAACAATGTAGCACTAAAAAGTCAATTGAATTGCAACAGGGCTGCTAAAGTACGATCAGGCTCTTTCTATCAGGATTGCCGAGGATTTCTGAGTTCGTCTGAGACAGTCGCAAGTGTTCCGAGAGCGGTCTGAAAGTCTCGGACCGCAGATTGCATTCGAGTATGTGCATTGGCTGCAGCCCAACGCCAGCGTCCCGTCTCTTTTTGGAAGAAGGTCAGGGCAAGTTTGCATTGCCGCAACTGCTCTGAAGTTTTGTCGTGCTCATTCTGCAAGTGGCGGCACTTTTCTAGAGCCTTGTTCCGTTCTTGCTCCAACTCTTGACAGTGTAAGAGAAGGAGATCGATGTCCCTGTCTGTAGAGCACCCAGTATGAGGGAAAAGTACGAATACTTTTACGGATTTCGACTCACTTGGCTGTTTTTGTGATGACTTTAGAGTGCGAGAGCCAGCCGGAGAACTGGCCGAAGTTGACCGATCCGAACAATACCTTGTATTGGAGTCAGATATTAGATGACTTGCGCAGCAGCTACTGGAGCCACCAGTGGCTCCAAAAATGGCAGTTTGATGTAGTCCCCACATTTTTTCAACTGCACCAAGTGGACACACAAGTGACCCTCTATAACCCCAGAAAAGACCTGTATTAAAGTGCATGCACAATTGGAAGCCACCTGGTGGCTCCAGTGCTGCTGCACAACTCGTCTATCGACGCACATACAACAAACATCTGAATTTCACCAGGAAAATTTAAAATTTAAAGAGATATACGGGATTTTAAAGAGGCAACTTTGGTTCATTTACAAACAACTGGTTGAAAGCCGGAGGTATCGGACACTGAATCAGCAGTGATTACGATCACCTGTCGGCATTGACTCGGCAGTCAACAAGCCGAAGGGTTTTAGCAGAGAGCATCAGTCCTTATGCAGGGGGAAATGACCAAAATGTGATTTACTGCGGGCCTGAAAATAGGGCGCTCCTAAAACCCTTACCTAAAGGTAGCGGGAATTTTTTTCGGAAACTGCATAGATCTAATCACCACATATGCCTCATTGAACTGAACTTTTTGAATAATCATCTGTCATGGTTGATTAGGGAGGAACAGTCCTTTCTCCTTAAGTTCGTTCTGCCACTTCTTCCACCAATAGTCGGGATCATTTCCTACCCAATGCCATTTCCAGTCGTCGCCTGCAGCCATGAGATGATCCTGCCAAATTGCGATCACATCTTGCGGAGGATTTGGAAAGGCCTGAATGGAGGTACAGATGAGTCTGGAGTGGTTTGAACCTTGGATACGAACCTTGAGCCATTGTAAAACATTATGATAGTGATTCGGCCTGCAAGCGTCTTCCACAGGGAATCCAAATTCATTGCTCTTGAAAGGGACGAAGTCGCGAATATCTTGAAGAAGTTCCAGTGAACATGGGGAAGCCCTCACATACCGGCCCCAGTGGTGGCGTCGTGGCCTAATATGATGTCAGGCTTCTAACCTTGATTTGTGTAAATACCTCGTACCAGAGTTTGGATGGTTGCTGCCCGGTCCTAATGTCGTTCAAAAGTTGAATGCTTCCACGGGCCAGCTCCAATGATATAGCTCTACTAGAGGCATCTGATAAGAGGCGTCGTGCCATGCATTGGAGACGCGCAATTATTTTTCCTTTATCGGCACCGGTGAAGGGCCGCAGGGTGCATATGGCGGCCCTCAGTTCATCCCACGAAATGTCCAGGAGAACGTGAAGATCCACCAAATCCCATTTGTATTCCAGGATATATGCCTGCACGATACGGCAAAGCAGCAGACATTGCTCCAATTCTGCGACAGACAGAACTGGGAATCTATCCTCGGGATCGCTAGGAGAGCAGTCCGAGTCAATGTCATCCTTGGGAGAGCCAAATGACATATCGTAAATGGATGCACTGACAAACTGCATGAATTGATATTCTTTGAACATATTGACCAGATCTACTGGTGGATTCTCGATTTTCTAAATGCCCATGAGCATCGACAATCAGGAAGCCACAAAACTAACCTTCAACAATTCAAGTGTCCCTTCCACCATCGGGCATGTGTAATACATTTGTGGTGCCAAAGAGAAGATGGGATTCATCCGTCTAATCAGAGGCACAAATTCGGCCAAAGGTGGAAAATCACTGATATCGAGCACATTCAAGTCACTGTTGATTGAAACGTTGCATCAACAATAAGTTCGTGAAACCATTTGAATGTAAACTTACAAGCCAACAGGGCCAGCTCGATTGATCGA